>CAWUFW010008542.1:600000-876457 GCA_963921515.1 Calotriton arnoldi
ATCAGAGCAGATCCCGCTGCAGTGTGGAGTCCCCCAGGGATCCTCTTTAAGTCCCACCATGTTTAACATCTACATGAGATCTCTTGCAGACGTGGTGCTTCCTTGGGGGATTCACATTGTCACCTATGCAGACGATACCCAGTTGGTGGTCTCCCTTAGTCAGCAGGACAAATCTGGGCCTGATCTTACTTCATGCCTTGTGAAGGTATCTGAGTGGATGGACAAGTCATTCCTAAAACTCAATGGAGCAAAGACAGAACTTATGCTCCTGGGCCATTCTGCCCCCATGAATATAGACCTTTTTTGGCCCACCTGCTTAGGTCCCCATCCTGCTCCAAAAAAACAAATTATGAGTTTGGGATTTTGGTTCGACTGCAATTTGGATTTTAAAATACAGGCTCGTAAAGTCGCAGCAAATTGCTATGGACTTCTTAGGATGTTAAGGAAGATCCTCCCCCTTCTTCCTTTTGATGCCAGACGTATTTTAGTCCAGGCATTTATACTGTCTCGCCTCGACTATGCGAATGCAGTCTACTTGGGTGCTCCACAAGGAACTATTAAGATACTGCAGGTTGTTCAGAATTGTGCAGCCCGTCTTCTAATGAACATTCCCAAACGTGTCTCAGCCAGACCTGCCCTTGGTTCATTGCATTGGCTCCCTATCCAGGAAAGAACTAGATTTAAGGCTATGTGTATTGTTCATAAATCTATTTCTGGGAAGGGTCCTCCGCTGTTCCAATCAATGGTGCAATTATATCGCCCCAATAGAACCCTGAGATCCAATAACAAACGACTACTTACAGTTCCTAGGATCAAGTGGTCACGAACTGGAGGTCGGCGGTTTTCCCTTAATGCAGCTAAATTCTGGAACCAGCTTCCAGATGATCTACGACTGGAATCTAGCTACCTTAAATTTAGGAAGCGGTTAAAAACCTTCCTCTTTCCGTGATCAGTCCATGTCTGCAAAGTGTCACAATAAGCGCTGGGATGCCCATGGGTAGCCATGCGCTATATAAGTGTGTATTCAATTCAATTCAATTCAACTTGTGTACAACAAGTCACTATGGAATTAACCGTCACTAGATAAGCAATGCTCGGTTCCATTTCGCAGCAACCTTGATCATTCAGCATCAAATAGCTTCAATTCAAGAGCAGTTTGAACACAAGATGAATCACGGCAGCTGGAGAACCCTTCAAATAACAAGGCAAGTTCACCACTGAAGCGCTGCAAGCCCCATGGAGAGAAATGTCCTTGCAGACTAAGGAACCGCTTAAAGCATCCTCACAATCGGAACCGCTAAGGAAAACCTCTGTGTCCCCATTCCTGCATCTAAACCTCAACGATAATTCCCAATACTCATGCACATAACCTTCCCCCTAGCACTTCGTATCTGCCTACCTGTTGGTATCAGAGACAGTATTGGAATTGGAACTTTGTGACTGGTAGGGTGATATAACCATAGATTATCCAGTAAGTGGATGGTGTCTCAGCAACGGTGAAAGGTAATTTGTTTTAATTTTTCAATGTGCAACATGGTATATTTCTCATCTCTGCGTGTCATAATTATCTGTCTTTCTGTTAGATCTTATGCCGAAAACAGACATGTACTATTGATGTAACGCCATGGCACGTGGCCAGAACGTAACATTTGTAACGTCCAGCTCAGTATTACGATTAACCGTAATTGTGACTGTCCATGTTGTAGAATAGACATGTCTTGCTGTATTATGTCAATTGTGGAAGACACTATGCTGCCCATTGAATAAATCCTGGGTGATAAAGTGGTCATACCATTGTCAACCACAGCCAAAGCCTTTTCTAAGTTAACCCTGTCGATCTCGCGCAATTTCTCTGCAGTTTCTGTTGAGAAATGTTCCACAGCTTGTTGTATATACCGTACAAAAAGCGCTTTTGACGTGGGTTCTGAGGACCTAATAAAAAATCCCTGAGATCCATGTCATCAGAAAGAAGAGACAAGTGTTGCATCACCTGGGAAAGTGTTGATGTCTTTAGCCAATCTAGGCATAACTTCCCAACACTATATGACGTCACCACCCCCGAATGTTCTGTTTGTACATAGCGCTGATCAGGCCTATTGAGCCTAACTCCTTCAGTGTTACCCAGGAATCTAGATTGACACCTATGTGTGTCTGACGGCCAAACCAACCATCCCTTTCAATTGGTATCTGATGAATTAAAAGAACCATTATGTATCATGGTATCTAGTGTATTCTCACTGAAGTGTGTTAAGTGCTGCCAATTCTCAAAACGTGAGAATGCGGGAATACGTAGTGTGTTCAAATCATACATTTTTGCTATACCAAGGCATGAAGTTTGTTGCACAGTTTTGTTCAGGAAAATCATTTGCTGTGGTATGAGGCATGCTCTAAATAAAGCCTCTGTTCCCTGAACCTGCCAATCTTTTGTCCCCCAGACAGATTTTGTATCTATAGTGTCTTTCCAAATGTCGAAACTCTGTGTAGACTATTGAGAAACAGAGGAAGCAGAGTATATTAGCTTGGTGTTTGTAAGCATATTTTTCTTTGCTGGTGTAGGTGCAAGCCTATAACAATACGAGGCTTGGTCGGATGTATCAAAACCTGAAAAATAAGCAAACTTTTTTTTTTTTTTTAGTCCTCATTCGCCTTGTAAAAAAACAAAGAAGAGTGTACTCTGGGGCCCCCTTGACATAGCACCAGCCAGAAATCTTTGTTTTGGGCCAAGGGTGAAACACTTTACACAGAACTTCTCCTTCCGTGGTCTACTCAGTCCAGCATGACCAACTGTGAGACAACCACCAGAGTAGTGAAGTAATACGGTATAAAGGCGTAATCATAGGACTATATTCAAATTGGAAGCTTTTACCCAGTTTTCGTACGGAGCCCAAAACTCATTTCTCTTATTTTCCGATGCCCTATCTTGCCGGATCGTGTACTTTACAGAATTCATCCAATCTACCTTAGTCGGGGGAACATATTTTATCCAGTTTTTACAAATCTCTCCACGAGCAAGGAGCATCAAATAGAAAGTCAACTTTCTTACATTGGTCGATAACAGCTCATAATTTGCCAGAATCCCAAAAAAGACCAAAACTATGCTTACCTGAAGTGTCTTGCCGAGTATCCCAGACATACAGTTACTCACATCTATCCAGAAACATTGGATCTCAGGGCACTCCAAAAACATGTGGATATCATCCACCTTTTCTTGACCACATTTTGGGCATCTTGGCGTGGCACCCTTCCCCAGTTTGGACAGCCTTAAGGATGTCCAGTAGGCCCGGTGAAGACAAAAAATGTGGTTCCTCCTTAAATTTGAGACGTGAACCGTGGAGTACAGAATGTTACTTGCCATAGGTCTTCTAACTGCGTCCCCGGCAAGCTCTTCCCCCACAGGTCTGTTGGTAATCTAAAATCGCCGTCCGATAGGTATACCAAAAGCCAGTACCAGTAAGCCACTTCCTTTCTTCTTTTGACTTTGCTGACCATCAGAGTCTCTAATTCATTCGAGGAACCAATGTCCACCCCAGCAGAATGATACCAGCTTTTTATTTGAAGATATTTGAACCTTGATTACCTGTTGTTGGTAATCTCCTGCCATTTAACCCAGGGAACCAAACTTCCATTTACAACTAACTGATCCCATCTCAGTACCCCTGCCTCCCTTAATGAAACGGCCAGGCTATCCTTGGTCCACTCTGGGGAACCAGGAGCATCCCAAAGAGGTGCCAACCCACTATAGTAACTAAGTTTTGTCTCTTTTCTGATTCTGTACCACGTAACTGCAAATCCTTGTAGAGTCTTAAGACGCACCTTTTAAAAAAATCTAGGATCTCCGAATTTATAGCTAAAACCTTGTGCACCCCCTTTCACTTCCAATAACATCACCCTAAACATTTTCCCCATGTCTGATCCGACCAGTTCGTTCAGGAGCATCTTCCCATTTTTTAACAGGAAGACCCAGGCATAATAGGACAAGTCCGGTAGGCACAGGCCCCCCTTGTCCTTCTTTCGTCTAAGCTTTTTCCATGCAGTCTGTACACCTTATGAGGCCCAAATAAAACTACTGATCTTGGCCTGCACCTTTTTGAGTCACTCTTCCTTAAAAACCATAAGGATATTCTGAAATAGGAAGGTACGTTTTGGGAGGATCGACATTTTTACAAGATTCACCCTTCCGATGATCGTCAACAGCAAGTATGACCAACTTAATAGTAACTTACAGACTTCCTTGCTGACCTTCTAAAAATTGACCCCGGGGATTTTTCCGATGTTTTGCATAATCCTAATACCTAAGTATCTCATTTCCCCTTTAATGCAATCTTGCTCTAGATTTATATTCCAGGCCATTATTTCTGTTTTGTGTTCATTCACCTCATAGCTTGAAATACACCCAAATCGTGAGGTCAGATCATATACTAATGGGACTGAGGTGTGCAGATCAGACGTATAAATCATTAGGGGCCACATGCATCAAAGTCAGGATTTGCGAATCCTAAATAGCGAATTTTAAGAAATCGCTATTTAGGACTCGCAAATCCCTATGCATGTAGGAATCACAAAAAATATTGCGATTCCTACATATTCCTTAATTGCGACTCGCAAATTGCGAGTCGCAATTAAGGAATAGCTACCCATTCATTCCTATGGGCCTAGAGGCCCATAGGAATGAATGGGAATTGCATGCGCAAATTTTGCGATTACTTAAATTGCAAATTTAAATTTGGGTTGATGCATCCCAAATGCAAAAATACCGGTCTCAAAGGGGCAGATTCTGCGAATCTGCCCATTTGCGATCAGTATTTTCATTGATGCATGTGCCCCTAGATCGCCTGCATATAGACCCACCTTTCTCTCCCAACCCCTATACCTAAAAGGGAGTATTTCTTCATTTTTCTTCCTGATTTTTCCTGCTAGGGGTTCAATAAATAGGCTAAAAAGGAGAGGGGACAATGGGCACCCTTGTCTGGTTCCCCTTGAGATTTTAAATGGGCTAGAAAGATTCCCATTTACCAGGACCCTAGCTGTTGATTTTTTATATAAGCAAACATTTGTGCAAAAGTCTCTGAACTACCTTATGGCGATGTTCGGCAGTGTTCCCATTGTGTATAATTATAAAAAGCGCAGGATACTAGCTTTGTGCAAAAAACGGTGACCTTAATGTTAAAAACAGAACATGTCTCCATAATTACTTGTACCATCATACAATTCATCATTAGAAAATGCAGCTGATTGCTCTAGATCTGCAAGCAAATTATGCACAGTTTCAATGTCCCAATCATCAGGGAAAGTACTAGAGGTGATGATGTCATTTCAAGAAATTTTAAACAAATAGGGAATTTGCAAAAGTTCAGTAGGACCATACACATCATACAATACCCTGTCCCACACAATTCCTTCAGGAACTGGAACTACTGTAATGTTCACCAGGGACAGGTCTCTCAGTTCACTGTGTGATGATGCATGTGGTTTAAGAACCAAGTTCACGAGTGGCACTGCGGAGCCTTCTGGGAGAAACAGTCCATTCAGAAGTAGGAAAAATACAGTTACCAAACCGATCCATAGTACCAGGAAAAGTAATCCAATTGTAATCCAGAGATGTATACAGGGAGCAACAAAGTAAGTTTTATTCAGCCAATGATAGAGAGCATACATTCGTAGCTTGAAAGGGAGAGGCGGTGTTGGCAATTCAGGTTCACTTGGATCCGATGAGAAATGGTCATAATGCACATAGTAGCCAGACGCCATACGGCCAATTCTTGGCAGCTCAGCAGGTTTTGTAAAACTGGTTGATGACTCGATCTGTGGCATATTTACATAGACGTCATCAATTTTTCAAATTGAAATTTCTGTACTCGTTGATTGTACAGTTACAGTTGTTTGAACAAGGAGAAGTATAATTTCATTGCTGTTTACAGCTTCTCTTTGGAGAGTGAAGTCTTCAGTCGTTATTAAAGCTTCCATCCGAACTTTCTGTACAGTAGCGAGAGGAGTGTGGCCACTACCCAGGAGTCCACGTGGCCTACTGTTAAGAATCGGCCACATGGTGTGGTTTGATCAGATCAATTGAGACAAACCTTTTGTCTCGGTGACCGACAAGGGGCGGAAGAAGTACAGTTCTGGTACCCTCAACAGCCAGGCCAGGTACAGGCACTCTGTATGATGGCCCTAATTCTTTTTTGTCCACTATCTTTTCTCTGACCAGGTCCCCAATCTTCGGGACCCAGGCAGGCCTTGCCGGTACTACCTTCACTCCTCCAGTGGTGGTGCGTTTTACTTTGACGTTGCTTTGTAAAGCCCAGACTTCATTGAGTTCCCTTAAAACAGCCAAACGTTCATTGATGTCAAATCATTTTAAACCGCCACTGTGCTGACGCTATCGAGGTCTGGTACCCAAATTCTCACACCAAACAGGAGTTCATAAGGTGTACGACCCCCTAGGAATTTTCTTGCTATGTTCTTAAGTGCCCTCTGGACCCAATATAGGTGATTGACCCAACTGCCACTCTACCCTAGTGCCCTAGCAGTTAAGGATTGCTTTAAATCACAGTTCTTCCTCTCAACAACCGAATTTCCCTCGGGATGGTAGGGGGAGGAGTACCGCAAGGCCACACCCAAACTTCCTGTGGCTTCTTTGTAAGCCCGAGAGCTAAACGCCGGACCATGGTCGGAATGTAGTGTGCCAATTGCGTATGTCCTGATGAAGACTTGCAAATCCTTTATAACAGTTTGAGCATCAGCCGAGCACTGTGGCCAAACCCACAGGAATCTGGAGCATGAATCCACTGACACCAAGATGTACTTGTAAGCCCCATCTGATTGTAAGGGGCCGCAGAGGTTCAAATAAACATAAGCCAAAGGCTTGTCTGAGATCAGTAGAGGTGTCTGTGCTGGACGTGCTACAGTGGAGCCTTTCATCTGCTGGCAGATGTTGCATTTAAGGAAAAAGTCCTTGGTCTGTTTTGATAGACCTGGCCACTAATAGCGGTGCTTCAGTAATGAAACTGTAGCAGTAATCCCTGCGTGAGCAGAACCCAGACCCTCATGCGCAGCTAGTATCAGTTTTAATCTGTGATCAATGTTTGGTATAACTCTATCACCCACTCCTGGAATTTGAGCGTACGGAATGTTTTGTGCATCTAACTTGTAGGAGTACTTGCGTGGAAAGCCTTTTGGCAGGGCTGTTCCGTTGCGCGTGGCATTAACTGCAACCATAGTTGTTCAGTTTATCCTTGTACTTTAGCGAGTTATTGTAGCAACAGTACGAACTGTCGCCTTGGCGGCTTCATCCTCCATCAAATTCCCTTCAACGTGAACGGCAACATGTTGATGACTCAATGTATGAATAACATGAGCCAGTAGCAGGCCTTCTTTCAGTTTTGCCACTTGTTCCCAAAGCATCTTGTGCTTTACTGTGCAACCTTTGGAATCCCTAAATCCATTCTGGCCCCAATAATGTGAATATTTGTTATAGGACTGGACACAGTAAAATGAATCACACACAATTAGTGTGGAGAATTTACCTTCCGTATTTTGAAGTGCCAGTATCAGAGCTTTTGGTTCCGCCAGCTGAGCCGTACCGTACCCTAGGGCCTGGGTGTGTCTTTTTCCAGGATGCAAATTTCCGTCTTGCATGCACCCTTTTACAATTGCGTATGCCGCCGAATATTGCTGTTTCGTTCCTATGACCGGCTGGGCAGAACCATCGGTATAAATGATGCATTCATATCGATCTAGAGGCATAATTTAATTCGACAAAGGATAATCTTGTTCGTACTGCAGAAATGCGTGTGTTTGTAATGTAGAGTCAAATCTGTAATCTACATCTGTTGCAGTGACAGAGTTAGCCCATTGGATCCATCGTGGATATAATGCTTTAGCATTTGGGATGCTTGCTTTTGTAACGGCCTCTACGGTCGGTACCGGGGTCATGACAATTATGCGTTTCCCCTGCGCCAGTGCTCTCTCTCTCTCTACAGCAGTCTGTACAGCTATGAGTATCTTCTCAGTTGGTGCAAAACGCATTTCAGCGTTAGTGTACAAATGTGGTTTGTATGCAATAGGGAATGTATCGCATTCATTGAAAGTGATATATGTGTACCCAGTTGGTCCAGCGACTACGCAGATCACCAGGTTAGTTTTGTTAACACGTATATGTACATGTTCAGAAGCTATCATGTCAGCTTGTACAGAACAAAGAATATCTGTATTTTCCTGTGTCCAATGATGTACTGAAAAATCAGGTCTAATTAAGTCATAGAAAGGTTTCACCCTTTCTGCATAATCCAAAACAAACGTCCTGCCAAAATTCAAAAATCCTAAAATGACTCCTAGTCTCTTCAGATTTGGTGGAGGTTGGACCAGTGCACCTTTTTCTAAAAACTGTGCCGCCAGGCTTTTTCCTTCACTCGACAACTTGTACCCTAGAAATAGGACACTGAGGTTGGCAATCTTTTATTGTTTTTAAATTGAATTTGTAACCCAGGTGAGCAAACCCAAGGATTATGTGGTTCACTCTAGCCAAGTGTTCCATTAATTCATCGTCCGTCAGATAGATATCCTCTACAAAAGACAATGACTTCTCATCAAAATTTTGAAGTAACTCTGTTACCCTGGCTGAAAACAACCCGAGGATATTCTTATACCTCTGGGGTAATCGACAAAATTAGCGTTAAGAACCTTGCGCTGAGATTGCTGTCAAATACCTGCTCCCAGGCGCTATATTTTGGCAGAAAAATCCATTTGAGATATCTAGTGTTGTTTTGTATTTTTTCCTGCACAATGTTATTCATTAGTGCAGCACGATGTGCATTTTGTACTGCAATGTACGTGTGGATGCGTTCAAATGTCTGTAATCTAAGTCTAGACGATATGAATTATCGGGTTCCATTACCGGAAACAAGGTATTATTCTTAGGTGAGGTGCAATTCTCAATCACAACCTGGTATTCAAGTTGATCTAGGATCTCCCTGACTTGTTTCTTTGCTTCATGCTTTATTGGATATTGTCTCTGTGGTTGAGGAATTGATGTTAATGGTATTTCATGATGGGGTGACGCATCAACCCACCCAACAGGATTGCGGTAAAGTGTAGGAGCTAGTGCTAATGCCCACTCCTACGCGTATGAATTTTTAACTAATTTTGGTAGGAATTCGAAGAAGGCAGGTAAAATAACTTCTACCCCCATTGGGCAATCCACTACAAAATCAGGTGGTCAGTCCTTTTTGGCCAAAAGAATGTTGTAACCATATGTCAAGTTCTCCCAAAAGAGACCCTTTACTTGACTGGGTATGTCCCCCTCCATTTGGAACATTATTTTGCATAAACGATGTGAGACACTTACTCTTGTATTAGCTGTTTCCACCGTGATATGCTTATTCAGCGCTACTGCCGCCAGATAATCCATCAGGTTCCGGCGAGCTATTGAGACTTCTGCCGCGCAGTCTAGCATCGTCACTGCACATTCCCCGTTCAGAAGCTGAGTACTCAGTAGCCTGGGCATTTCTAATTTTAATCCCGGCTACCATCTCCTTTTTAAATTGAGGTTTAGAAGTCTTTTGTACCCCAAGTGACACAATCTTCTAGAGTCATCCCCATTGGCAAGCAAAGTGTTAGTATTCTGTGTTTTTCCTGTGGGCCCGTGTGGGGAAAAACTGCTTCAAGCTGTGATGTTTTCTGTGCTATCCAGAATAGGATTTGCTTGTGGCTGGTGGGAATCTTTCCCATAATGGCATTCAGCATTTGGGGGCTAATACCTGTAGCAGCCAATTGAGGTTGTGCAGCCTGAGCAGCTTTCACAGGTTGGACTGTCAATGTTCTCATTATGTATTGTGTGAGATACCTATACATTTTTACTAAAACTCTGTAGAGTGTACGCATTCCTGCTGCTGACAAAGCAGCAATGTCCGGATGCGGTGTATATGAAGCTAAGACTGGCTAGGTCACTCCGTCTCTGCTGAGCGGACCAAGTCTCACTTTTTCTATGGTATGGGGTAGGGCACCTTTAAACCAATTAATATGCTCTTGGTAAGTTAATGGAACTTCTATGTCCATGTATGGGAAATATCCCTCAGGTGGTTCATCTTCAATGTAGGTGTGAAACAACTGTGTACGTGCATCTGCAGGCGGGAATTTAACCCAAGAGTAGAATACCTCTGTTCTGAATACTTCGTGTGCCTAAACTATGAAGGTAACATCTCCACCCGTTGCCGGGAGGCCATGTTGTAAAAGTTTTTATAGTAACTGCTTGTCTGCAGTTTTCTGTAATATTCAGAGCCGATACCTCCTCTTCGATGTCCTCACCTGCTTCTCGATTTACGGACATTGTGTGATGAGAAGAGCTATCTTATTTAAATGAGTTTTTTGGCGATATGGTTTTCGCAATGTGGGAACTTCTAATCCTCCAAGCTTGAATAACCTACAGCCAATACATAGGGTATATCTACCAGCTGAGACGGATTTGTTTCCCTTCCCACTTCGGACGTCTCCGGTTTAAATGTGAGTAGGGTTCTGTGAGAAAGCACGACTGAACTACTCAGATTGACCGTTAAATAGGAACCCAACCAACGTTGGCGGCGCCATGTCGTGTAGTTCCTACTAATCCGTAGGATCTGCGCATTGTTTGGAGAACATAAACTAGGGGCTTGGTATCAAGACTGATTCCGGACACCCACGCAGGATATGTTGGCCTATTAGACCAGCTAGCTCACAGGGCCACCGTAAGCCCCCCTAACCCACCAGGGAGCGAATGGTTTCTGGCAACCACTGAACATGACAACTCTGACCCCTCAGGGATCGTGGAAACAGTACTGAACCTTTCGCTCAGTCACTCATGCTTACTTATTCTCAGAAAAGTATACAAGGAATACAAAGTAGGACGTTTTCAATATATTTATTGAACCAATGTTATTCTTGTATACAATACATGTGCTGCAATGATTAATAGACAGAAGCAGATAAAAGTGATTATAAGCACCAAAAGCGTGAATAGTAGCTATAGTTCTACCATGGTGGTGAAACAATGTATATATGCAGGCATATAAAGCAAGGCAGTAATCGACTGGACTCCTACTATGCGAACCCTACTCTAAGTGTACCTAGAGTGTGTGTAGGTGTACAGCCAAGAATCCCCCCAAGGGATGGTCCAACCCCATTATCTGATGAGATAGAGTGAAGGACCCCGTCTTGGTCACGAACTGGACACCCCTCACGAGATGACAGACCACTGCGTGGTGATATCTCAGCATGCAAGGACCCTCGGTGTCAGCGGAAGTGCCTCCTCTGCTTATCTATCGGGATGCTCATCTTTTATAATAGAAAGTAGCCTTGTGATATGCGTATAGATTAGGGATGTTATGGATATGTACATAGCCCTGTCGCACCGTGGATGAAGATAGAGATGACATTTGTGCATAGTACGAAAAAAAACCTTGTACATGATGTTCAGGGCATTCTGATAATGCTGTGCGAAGCTAGATGTGTAAACAAGTTTAGTTTCAAGGAAACTAATCCAGCATTGTAGCGCATGCAAATATGTGCAAACGTTTACTGCTGAAAAATAGGATAATGTAAGGAACAAGCTGCTTCGCTACATGGGCCTAACTAGGGACTATAACAGAGGGTGCATATGGGCCCCACACAACCTGGTCACATAGTTCCACTGTGGGTCTCAAACCTTGTCACAAATACATCCACCACAGATATATGCTTGTGATACATGCTGAGATTGATGTTTAAAGAAAGAGACAGATTGTCAGCTTTTTCTGGAACTTTCTGATATCTTCTTAAAGGCAAAGAGACAAGAGAAGTGTGTTCCAAAGGGAGGAGCCCTGAATGTGTAAAAACCTTCCCCTAAATATTTTTTTTCTCTGCAGCCGCAGTTTGAGACAGTACTTGGAAGTATGGAGTAAAAAAAATAGCAAAGTACAACAAAGCTCTGCCTTGTAAAAAGTCTTATGGATCAACTAAAGAGTCTTAACTTGATCTTTTCTTTAATTGGCAGCCAGTTAAGATACTTCAAGGCTGTGTGACATAAGGAGCTCTTCTCAGCAGTGGCGACAACTCCGCTAAGGCGGAGGAGCATTGCCACACTGCTTGTAGTAGTGCAAGGAAGGAGAAATAAAATGATAACACGATGTTGTTATCATTTTGTTTTTCCCTGCTGAAGCAGGTTTTGGGCTGGGGCGGGGCTTGGCTGTCATCGCAGCCAGCTAGGGGAAGTGGAAATATGTGCACTTAAGTGTGCATGACGGTTTGTCCGGTCAAACCGTCATGTGCACTTAGCATGTTCCCCCACCAGGTTGTAATGCACAGCCTGGGGGGGAACATGCACAGGCTCCCACTGCCTATCTGAGCACCGAACAACGGCACTCAGACCAATCACAATGCTGCATTGCAGCGTTGTTGTTAGCTAGGGGAGCCTGTTTGTGCTTCCTGTTCCCGCAGGACCAAGCAGACGAGATACGGCAATGGAGGAGAGTCGGCGGTCTTTAAAGGTAAGTGAGGTTTCTTTTTTAACTCCCCCGGGCCGCCGCCCAGCCTCCCCGCCACCCTCATTCAGTACTAGCCGCAACTACTTCTCAGTCTGAGAATACGAGCATGTTCATCATATATGTAATGCAGTGGACTCTCCCCATTTATGTAATATTTGCAAGTTTGAAACTCAGTGGTGCTGGTCAGTTTAAGAACCCTGTGAAAGAGCTAATTTGATGACTTTTTATGTGGTGCTGTGTTAATATCTATTTACAAGACAAACCCATGTGAAACACAAGCCCTTCTTTTCCAACAGGTAGCTTCCTTCCAGACTGCAGCTCATACAATGTTACTGCTGACTGTATATGTTGATGCAATTGAAAGAACACAACAGGTATTTTACTGGCTTTTATCAAGAAAAATATTGAGAGTCTCCTTGTTTGGTCCAAAAAAGAGAATGTGAGGAAGGCCATAATAGTAGGGTGGGCGGAACCCGCGTAGTTGCATAAAAACTCTGCGAGATTCCACGAAGTTCCACCATCGGGCAGAAAATATGCAGCTTGCAATGCTAGCATTGCAACTTAGTGGTGGTAGCACGAGCAGCGCTGAAAATGAGCATGAACGGCACCCTGCGTTGCCCAACTGCGCACGGCCATTTGAGTTGATTTTGCCGCCGCTCGAGTAGAAAATCTACTTGACTGGCAGCAAATCTACTCAAACGGCCGCCCTCTGTCACGACTGCTCACACCAGCATTAGAAATTCGCACTAGGGGACGCCAATTCTCAGTTGCGCTCACCAGCTTGCATTTTCTGGAGCCTCGGGGTGAAAAATTCCACCACACATCAGCTGGTGGAATTTGGCTAGAACTCTGCGTTAAAGAGTAACGCGGGTGACAAACATTTTGCCCATTCCGCAGGTAGAATTAAACATTCAGCCCACCCCTAGATAATAGTAAACTGCATCTCACTAAAGCCAATTGTGTTTGTTGATGGTGTAGCTGTGCGTGGCAGTGTATGATATGGTACAGATCTCATGAAAGACTCCATTGGTGAGCAACAGTCTTTTCAAAATGAAAGTCAAACCTTGGTAGAAACCTTTTACATTAATGTGCTCAGGCATCCTAATATGCTCAAGTTGTGAAAAAACGGTTAGCCAACAATGTATGCTTTAGTAGCACATTTGCTGTTTTATGAAATATTTCCTTCCTTTCAGTAGTTCGGATGCATGTCACTAGCACAGACCGGGGAAGTCATATGGATGAACACAGAATGAAACAGGTATGATGGGTTGTGGCCAAAAACGTCATGGAGAGACAGATGTATGAGAACATGTGGAGACATAGGCCGACAAGGACATAATGCCACAAAGAGACACATACAATGATCCTGGGACAGACAGGCACACAAGGCCACAGGGAAACAGATACACACAAGCCTGTTGAGAGGCAGATGTATCGGGATCCCTGGAGAGAGACATACAGGAAGACTATGGGAGCCCGGCATTCGTGGTGACATTCCTACAAGTAGGCATGGACATAGGAGGCATAGGTAGACTTGAAAAGACACAGACTCACTTGGAAATCACTATTCATGGAAATATATAAAATGGTCCTGGGAGAGACATACAGGCAGACAAACACACACACACAAGGGCACTGAAACATCCACAAATAAGGAGAGGTGCACGGGTAGACATGTACATAGGAGGTGTAGGTAGACGTGAAAAGACACAGACTCACTTGGAAAATGTTATTCATGGAGATATATAAAATGATCCTGGGAGAGACAGACAAACACACACACACAAGGATGCTGAGAGAGCCACAAAAAAGGACAGGTGCACAATTGAATATCGAAATGGAGAGGCACCTACACAGGGAGAATGCAGAGACATGGGCATGTGGAGACAGTCACACAGATGCAAAGGGACTATCCAACTGGAGATTCACAGACACAAACCTACATAGTCTGTTGGAGATGCAGACTACAACCACACACTGGAACAACAATGGGACATTAACATGGTTACCGGAACACAGAAACAAGAAGACTAAAAAAAAAAGATAAACATGATAAACACCACCACACTGAGAAAATGAAGACCACCTTCAGTACCAGGTGGCTGAACAGTTTGTGTATTAAGTGGCTTAAAATGCTAGGTAATATAACAATGCAGTAAGCTGCTTTTATATTTACATTTTTGTAAATCATACCGATGGATATAAAAAAAATTAAAAAATCGCACCAGCCCAAGCATTGTGCCTTTATGACCGGGGAGGGGGCTAACCATTTGACAGCATTGTCAAATCAATCAATCAGGGAGTTTTAAGTGCGCTACTCACCTGTGAGGGTCTCAAGGCGCTGGGGGGGGGGGCAGCTCCGGTCAGTCAAAGAGCCATGTCTTGAGGGTCTTCCTGAAGATGTGCAGGGTGGGGGGGCGTCCGATGTCGATCATGAACTCGTTCCAGGTCTTGTCCGCGATGTAGGAGAAGGTTCTTCCACCCGTTCGTGCTCTGAGGATGCGTCGCGGTTCGGCGAGGTCGGCGGATCGGAGGTTCCTCTTGGGTACGTGGAAGGAGATTCTATCATTGAGATGTTGGGGTCTGGTGTTGTGGAGGCATTTGTAGGCGTGGGTGAGTATCATGAAAGTTACTCTCTTCTCAATGGGGAGCCAGTGGAGGTTCCGCAGGTGTTGGGTGATGTGTGCAGTGTTTTGTATGATCTGGAGTTTGTGGAGCAGAGACTTGTTGATCCCGGCATAGAGGGCGTTTCCATAGTCCAGTCTGCTCATTATGAGTGCGCGGGTGACGGTCTTCCTTGATTCGTGGACGTCCATTTGAAGGTCTTTCGGAGGATGCGGAGGGTGTTGAAGCAGATGGAGGTGACGGCGTTCACCTGTCGGGTCATGGAGAGGGAGGAGTCGAGTATGATGCCGAGGCCGAGGTTTCGAGCATGGTCCGTGGGGGTGGGGGTGGGAGGGCTGCCAAGGGCGGTGGGCCACCAGGTGTTGTCCCATGCAGACGGGGTGGGTCCGAGTACGAGTACCTCAGTCTTCTCTGAGCTGAGCTTCAGGCAGCTGCTGCTCATCCAGGATGCGATGTCCTTCATTCCTTCCTGGAAGTTGAGTCTGGTGGTGATGGGGTCCTTGGTGAGGGAGAGGATGAGCTGGGTGTCGTCGGCGCAGGATACTATGCTGAGTCCGTGCTGTCTGATGATGGCGGCGAGGGAGGCCATGTAGATGTTGAAGAGCGTGGGGCTGAGTGACGATCCTTGGGGTACTCCGCAGTTGATTTGCGTGGGTTAGGAGAGGAAGGGTGGCAGTCTGATTCTTTGGGTTCTGCAGGTGAGGAAGGAGCAGAGCCAGTCGAGGGCGGTTCCCTGTATGCCAGCGTCGTGGAGTCTGGCGGTGAGTGTGCGGTGGGAGACGGTGTCGAACGCTGCAGAGAGGTCGAGTAGGATCAGGGCAGCAGTGTGTCCTTGGTCGAGGAGGGAGCGGATGTTGTCTGTGGTGGCGAGTAGAGCGGTCTCGGTGCTGTGGTTGCTGCAGAATCCAGATTGGGAGGGGTCGAGGATGGAGTTTTCTTTGATGAATTTTGTTAGTTGGGCATTGACGGTCTTCTCTGTGACTTTGGCCGCGAAGGGGATGAGGGAGATGGGTCAGCAGTTCTTGAGGTCCGTAGGATCTGCTGAGGGCTTCTTGAGTAGGGGTCTTACTTCTGCTCGTTTCCAGTCGTCTGGAAATATGCCGGTTTCGAAGGAGGCGTAGATGGTGCGTCGTAGTTTCGGAGCGAAGGTGGCGGCGGCTCTGTGGAAGATGTGTGGGGGCAGGGATCCATGGGGGCTCCTGAGTGGATACCTTTCATGGTCGATGTGGTGTCTTCGGTGGTGCAGGAGGAGATGGTAGCCTGGCTGGCGTTGCTGGAGTAGAGAGTGGTTTCGGAGTCAAGTGTCTGGTCATTGAAGTTGTCATAGAGGCCCTTGATTTTCAGATGGAAATAAGAGCCGAGCTTGGTGCAGAGGTCCTGGGAAGGGGTGATGTCCGTGGTTTCGCTGGGGGGCTTGGTGAATTCTTAGATGACGCTGAAGAGTTCCTTGGAGTTGCTGGAGTTGGAGAGGATCTTGTTCTGGATGAAGTTCCTTTTGGTGTATCTGATGCGTTGGTGATATTCCGTCATGGCGTTCTTGTAGGTGGTGCGATCTTCTGACGTTTTGCTGTTTCTCCAGTTCTTCTCGAGACGTCTGCAGGTGCGTCTGGATTCTTGGATGTTGGCGGTGAACCAGGTGGCCTTCCTGGGGCGCTGTTTGTCATGGTTACGTAGGGGTGCGAGCTCGTCTGTGCAGTTGGAGATCCATCTGTGGAGTACTTTGGCTGCGAGGTTGGCGTCGGTCGAGGAGGTGGGGGCATCACGGTTGAGGGTGGAGTTGAGCTACTCCTCGGTGACTTTGCTCCAGTTTCTTCGTGGAGGGCGGGGTGCGGGTTTGGGTTTCGTGGGTTTGTTGACGAGGAAGTGTACACAGTGGTGGTCTGTTCATGGGGGTTGCATGGTGCGGGTGAAGCGGATTTTGTTCCCACCTGCGAAGATGGGGTTGAGGGTGTGTCCTGCATTGTGGGTAGGTGTGGTGATGAGCTGTTTTAGTCCGATTTTGGCTAGGTTGTCCAGGAGGGTGGTGGAGTTGGGGTCGCTGGGGTTGTCGAGGTGGAAGTTTAGGTCTCTGATGAGTATGTAGTCCATGGAGGCGATGGCATGGGGTGCGATGAGGTCAGTGATGGTAGTGGCGAACGGAACGCGAGGTCCGGGGGGTCTGTAGGCGAGGGTGCCACTAAGTGTGGTTCTAGGGCTGGTCTGGATCTGGAAGTGAAGGTGTTCGGTGGTGGAGAAGGAGTCACTCGTGGTGGAGGTGGAGAGTCGGAGGGAGCTCTTGTGTGCGATGGTGAGTCCTCCTCCTCGGCGGTTGGGGCGGTCCTTCCTCTGGATCTTGTATCCATGAGGGATGGCGGTGGCGATGTCAGGGCGGAGGAGGCATTGGTCTAGGTTTCTGTGGAGAAGGCGACATCTGGCGAGAGGGTGTCCAGGAGGTCCCAGATCTCTACGGCGTGTCTGTGCAGGGAGCGCACGTTGAGGAGGATGCACTTCAGGGCTTCGGTGGTGTTGGTGTCCAACGTGTCCATGCACAAATATGTTAATGGGTCCAGTGAAAAAAGTTACACTAGATAGACCAGAGTCATGAAATTTGCAGAAAGTGTCTCTAGTGGATGACGTCACTCTTTTGTATCTTTATTTATTGGTGATCTCTGTAGGAGATATATTGACATCTTGTGTTGCTTACTGAATTTTGTGTAGGGAATTTTTTTTTTTTTACACGGTCTGGGCAATAGAGTGCTTTACAAAGAACAGAAGAATATAGCAAAATGTGGTGTGGTTACTCATGTGATTTGCCATACTTTGTACATGATGATACAGATGGTACACGAAACTGGGTTGCATTCCACGCACTATGCAGTTTTACATGCATAATGCAGTTATAGCAAAGAGGAAGTACGTAAAGCAGGGATGCTTTGCACAGGTCACACGGACTGATGTACATAGGCCATTAAACAGGACACAGAAGATAGTGAATGTGAATCAGCATTACAATGTACTAGCTATATGACTAGATATAAACCATAGGGGCATAAGATGCAGGCAATATGCCACTATGGGCTAAGGAGCATTACAAAAGTCTAGCAATGCAGTGTTTATCTTGGACAGTGGATGAGAAGTTCAGATGACCACCTTATTGCTATCATCCAGCCACGTTTGACCTCCATCTCTTTTAAGGGCAAGTGGTAGTGACTTTACATCCCCATTCCTGCCTTACTGAGTCATCTTAATACCGCAGTAATTAATGTAACAGTACAGGTGGCCACAAACATATGAACCTCCAAAAGAACACATCAGATAGATTACCGTGCATACATCCAACCCAGCACAGTTATGTGGTATAATTGGCATACATAGTTCTATCATACATGCAATTCTGCACACATTATACAGGTGTTGATTGACTCATGCAAATATTTTATGTGAGTGAATCTTCTTTCAGACACAGTCAGTAAGTGGGGCGTGAGCGAGCAATCCAGGGTAGGGATGCGCTATGAGTTTGTGAACACCCACCGACATGCAAATTTGTGGGTATTCACAAACTCATCTCTGACCACTTCCCCGTCTGGAATACGTTGAAAATTTACTCCAAGAATGAGCAGGAGAAAATCCCTTTCCAGACTGGGAAGGAGAAAAGAACATCCCCACGTTTGGTGGAGGTGTGAGGTAAGTATTTGTATGTGAGAAAAAAATTCTAATTGAAGAAAAAACGTGCTATTGGACAAAGACAATGGTGAGTCCAGTGTGTATTTTAACAATATGTATAATTATGCATGTGTTATACCTCCATTTTTCTTACATTAGGAATTCACAAAAGTTTTCTAGATGTACAAATGGAAACGTGCAAGGTTTTCAAAGAGTACTTTTAGAATTGTTTGTGGATTTGTTTGTAAATTTGGACCATGCGAGGTCATGGACCTGTCAATTTAGATCTCCATATAACTTACAGACCCTCATTACTTATCCTCAAATGTGATGTAGAACTGTCAAAATTATAATATTAATCTAAAAAATTCTATTGAGGTGGCCAAATAATTTTTAGGTGGAAATGAAGTACAAAGAGGGCTCAGTCCTTTCTATTCGTACTAAATGAATGTACGTATTCCTTGAATATTCCCATTTTATTTCCTTTTAGATATTTTGGGTCCAGTTTCCAAAGTCTGATTCCTGATGCCAACTGGTTCCACAGGTGCAGATTAATTTCCTCCCGGTGCACTCCAATGTTTACAGCAAAGAGAATGGATCTCCAACTGCCTGCACACACCAGGGGGAAGGGGACATGAGCAAGAAAAGAGAGAGCTTGCCTGGGTTGCTGCTGCTGCTGCCTTCTAGCTATGCCTCAATTCTCTTCTTGTGTGTTTTGCCTTTTCGGCGTTGTATAATAAAGCAGACACCTAAAAGAGGATAACAATCATAAGCACTATACCCAATGAACATATCTCTTTTCAAAATATATTATCATAACAGTGTTACTATACAATCCACAATATACCTAGGACCCTTTAAGTATTAGCCCCTCTCTCATATAGTTCTTAGGAGACTTTCTTTGGGTAAAAATAATTTTGTGAAAGTTGTTAAAGAATAAACTCTGGTAAACATATATATTTATTTTTTCCTGGATCTGGAGACGCTTTCACTTGTGCGTGAAGAAATTATGGCTTTAGAAAACTTCAATATGTTACCTTAACTTTGCTTGTCTCACAATACGTTTTTTCATTGTCTCTGTAAAAAGTATTAGCAACCTTACTTGAAATCTTAAAATAGGCAGCTTGGAAAACTGACCGCTTTCCTCCACGGGATTCTGGGAACTCTAGGATACTCGAGTGTTACAGGAGGTGAATTACAGTTGAAGTGTCCCACACGAGCTTCGCGCAGGCGCGACATGACCTGGAGGAGTCCAAAGGAACAAGCATTGGTAAATGCATTAGGTTTCACCTATGAGATTAATAATAAGCTTTTTTTGTTGTAAGTTGTAGCTTTCTGAGTAGTTGTACAATATAAGTTACAGAAAGCTTGTTAAGGTTGTGTACAAAAAGGCAATATACTGTGCTTTTACTAATGGTATAGTCATAGGTGCCAAGGTTTCAGATTGCTATGTGTGACGTTTTCATAATTTCAGTGTAATTATGAGTGACATTTCAACTACTGTGAGTGACACTTTCTCGCAAGCAAACTCAAGCAATAAAGACAAGAGAAAAAAATATAAATATCATAAATTACACCCATTTGAGCAACGGGAAACTCTAAGACGTTAACTGCTGCAGAGTAGCGGAAATGGCCTGGTACCCTTGTAACCTGAAGTGCTATGTGAGGATCTCCATGGAACTGACTGTGATTGCTTACCAATGGTGCAATAACAGGAGTACTCAGAAAACCGTCATTTAGAGGTGGCAGGTAATGGGCCACCCACCGAAAAATGATGGCGATATATTCTGTCTACCTCTCAGCACCCAGTCCTGCCCCTCCTCTTCAGAGGTTGGTTACTTCTGTGTGTTCGATGCTGAATCCACAGTAGCTCCACTGTCATAGAAGCAGGCCTTTCTGGAGATGTGTGGAGTGTCAGCTGCTTCAATTTGGCATGGCATTAAATAAGAAGGCAAACCAAATCTGCTTTGATTTTTCCTGCATCCACGAGGCAGAACATGGTGGTGCTGGCCATGGAAAAGTGATAAATGGCTGCTGACTTTGACACTGGGAACCAGGTTCGAGTCTCGGTGACGTCGGCTCAACAACCGGTGATTCTGGGCAAATCAGTTAATCTCCAGTGCCCAAGAAAAAAAATTAATGTGCCCTTGTAATGTAACTGTAGCGCAAGTAAAGCGGTCCAATACCATCAAGTCGAGTTCGCACCATATAAAAAACTGCAAAAGAAAGCACGCCCTGGGAGAAAAGTCCCAGTGTTTTTGGAACACTGGCTGAATAGCGTGAACTAAATAAGGCCGTGCCTGAAACCTGCTTCTCACTGGGGGTCTCCTGAAAAAACCAACTGAATCTCCACCGTGACCGCCCTGGCACAGTAGTTTAGGGGGGCACAGAAAGATTTCAATGAAAGAAGTACTCACATAATAGATGAATAAGTCGGGCACGTGGATGCAGGGTCAGCGTGACAGGTCCTCCTAACACCCGAGTAGCTTGCCAGCTCGGCCGGGCAGCTGAAGTCTGAATGAGGCTGTATTTTTATTAGGTCGAGCCTAACGCAGCGCGCAAGCGCTGCTTAGGAGTGACCTCTTGGACTCGCTCAGGACTTTTTGGGAAACTCGTGCATGTACTGCACTGTTCCCAATGAGCCCTCGTGCATGTGTGGCGTTTACCTTGCGGGAGCGAGCACGGGGTGCGCTGTGTGCCATCTGTTTGGTTTCCTATTTCAAAGGCTTCCTTCACATTGTGGCCGCGCATCCGGGCACTGTTTTCTGTAAACAGCTGCATTCCTCGCTTTCACTTTTGCCGTTGCGCGTCTGAATCGCTCTGAACTTCCGGCCTACACGAGCGCGCGCGCACCACTCGCGGGACGCTGCAGCTGTATTCCTCCTTTGTTCTCCTTGTTCATGCGATTACAGCTCCCATTCCGTGTTGCAGCAATGCTTTGTGCTGAGGACTGAATTCCCGTGCTGAGGTTCTGGGCAAATCACTCTTAGCGGCTGGCAAGCGGAACTGATGCAGAGATTTTATGCGGCTACTGTCCCCAGGGATGAGGGGGCATGGTGAGGCTCCGGAGCACTCCACAGACAGCATATGGACGGGACGCTGTTCCAAGCATGGCGCAAGAAGCTTGTAAGAACTTTTTGCGTGCTCCTCTCGCTCGCAATGGCCACATTTTCCTCTCACGAAATAAAGGGGCATGGCAGGGGCGTGCGCAGCGTTGGGTTACGTGAATTTGCTGCATGGCTGCTTATAAACAGAAGGGGAGTCAGAGGGCGCGCACCGGATCCACCTTTGCTCTTGCTCCCAGTGACTGCAGCCCGGGGGGGGGTAACTCACCTCGTGTAAGCTTTCCCTTTGAGAGAAGCTGGCGCTGGCTGGGGGAGGGAAGACAGAAAGGCCCCAGGATGTTTACCCACAACACTTCAAGATGCCTCCTGCAAAGGCCTTTCCACATCAAGTTTAAATACGCACCAAATAACGATATAGCTGAAAAGTTCAATGCCCCATGCAGGGCCCCTCTCCTGCTTCACAAACACAATGAGACAAATGACCTCAAATAACAGGCCTTTAACGGGACACTTCCGTAGACCGGTCTGTGCAGTTGTAAAAGTTTTACATTTTATTTACAGTTTTGAGGAACGTGGAGCCCGCGAAGAATGCCAGCTGCTTCCCGCTTGCTAAAATATAGATGCCCTTATCCTACAAATAAAAAAAGTTGCCACTTTAATTTCCAAGCGAGACTAATGTGCCCATCACCTTTAATTGTTTTTTCCCTAAATACTAGTACACCAACAGAAGCCGGTGGGTTGTTTAGGAGGGCAGATCTGCATTGAAGACTCAGCTGGAGATCATGCTTGGAAGCTTGACGTCTGATGTTTAGGCTTTCGCTTCCTAGTGCAGTGCACATCCAGAAGGGAATGCGCATGCGTCTGTGATCAACAGGCGAGCCTTTGAACAAGCCTGTAACAGCTTGCTCACTCTTTTACCAGAAACGTGCTTTTTAAACAACCAATACTCACGGGTGAACGCGAAATTGCTGGTGTGTTTGTTGCTGTGCAGTGGGTATGTGACGGTGGGTATTGCGGTGCCAGCCCAACGAGGAGCCATCGCTCACGGCTGCACCCAGCCCAGTGCTAGGGGCCCAGTCTCTCTGAACAGGGCCGGCTCTTTGTGCGCCAGCCTCGGCGGCCCTTTGTTCCCCCTGGCACGCCTGGCAGTCTCAGGGCCCAGCCTGACTACCCACACGTCGAGATATTAAAGAGCATTGTGGCGGCCACAAAAAGCGCCTAGTGCACACACAGGCTGGTGGAGAGCGGGGACGAGGCTCACCCCTCCTGATCATCCCCCGGCCTTCCGGGCGCAACCGCAGTTTCTTCCCCTTCTGCCTGCCCTCCAGCTTCGCCTCCGATCGGACATCTGGGACCCGTGAGTCCTCTCCAGGTATGGGGGTGCAGTGGTGGTGAATCTACTCGGCGCTGCGGTGCGACGCTCCCGGGCTTTTCCGTTCCATTCTGAGCCTCGGAGGCGCGCCCCCCCCCGGACCTCGCTGCTGCCTCCCTTTTTGCCAAGACTACTCCCTAACTCCCATGCTGACTTCCCCGGACCTTCTTCTTGCGGATCGTCGACACCGATGCCCCCGTGGTCCAGAGCCTGTGCACACATCTTACAGCCTTCCGTTCGCCTTTGGTTTTGTGGCTGCGTCCCCCGTCTGACTCTACTCAATGGAATCCTGCTCTCTGGGTTCCTCTTCTGGATTCTTGACTTTGGTGACTTTTGTGCATCCCGCCATTTTTGAAGATGGTCTCCGTCTATACCCACGACCCGGACCCGCCATTTTGTTTGACCTTTGTTCCGTTCCTTCCTTCCTCCCTCCCCACTCCTCCTGATGACCCTCAATCGTTTTTCTCTTTTTGCTGGACTGCCTTAAATATATATATATGTATATGTGTATTATATAATTGTCCAAGCCTAATCGCTGTTAAAATGTAATCCTGTGTGAATTTACTATTTGTATATATAGAACTCTAACCACTAGTATATGTAGTAGACCTTTGTACTTACTACCATTCCTATGTGATTTTAGAGTTTATCTTTGTATCTCTTCCTTGAGTGAGTTTACAACTTGTACATGTGCAATTTTTTTCCTGTTTATATCTCTTCCTTGAGTGACTTTACACCTTGTACATTTGCAATTTTTTTCTGTTTGTATCTCTTATGTAACTCATGTAATCCAAAGTCCTTATGTAATGCAACTGGTTCTTTTGTAAAGCGCTCTGACACCTTTGGGTAATGTTCGCGCTATATAAAATGACATTAAATAAATAAATAAATAAATGTGAGAGAGCTTCAGTGTGCTTTAAATTCGTTACCTTGGGTATGCCCAGGCTCTCTTGGTGCAGTGACTTATACTAAACTGAAATATGACACTGCAGCCGTTTGTTTCCGGTTTTCCATTGAGCCAGGAGCAGGGCTTTGCGTGGTGTGAAAAGACTGGGGGGGGGGGTCTCTCATAGGCGTGTGACCGATGTAATTAAGGGCGTGGCTTAAAACACTTAAGCTAAACATCTGTACTTAGCATAGTGTGCCGCCCTGGCATTTTGCTGGTTCTGTCCGTACATTACACCTACAACAAGCTGGGACTATTAGCTTTGTCAATGGCTGTAAGTTGCATAGCAGAAATAAGCAACAACTATGGCTTCATTGTATATAATATTGAAAATGCTTTCTTCTTGTGGGGGAGGTTGTGGTGTAAGGCTAAAGCTGCCGACCTTTGAGCGGAGAGGGCAGGTTCAAGCCTGACGTCGGCTCAACAGCATGTGATTCAAACAAGCATTGGCATAGCCAATAAGTCTCGCTTTTGGGACCTTATAAGTATTTAGTTATGCAGCACAATATCCTTGGTGCAACAACATCTACTGTTGCATGGCTAAACACTTATAAGGTCCCAAAGGCGAGACCTATTGGCTATGCCAATGCTTGTTATTAATTGAAATGGTCGAGTTGGTGCAATAATTTTGGCGGGAGTAATTAACAGCTGAGCTACATAGAGGCATGGCGTTGGCCCGGGTCGGTGCGAGGTGCCTGCAGCAGCGTTGCATACAGCACCATCATTGCCACTCCGGCAGCAGGATGTGACGTCCTCCGCCGCGCCAGAATGTAGCAGATAACCTGACTGGGCCCCGCAGTCTAGTCATTGGATCTTGATGTCAGGCTGCCAGCCGTGCCACAGGGGGAATGATCACAATAATAAATGCATTTATAGTACTGGTGCAGTTGGGTGAGCCTGCCAGCGCTGCCTTACCTCACAGTGCCTGCCCAAGCATGGGGAAGCAGAGCGCGCACAGTGCATGACACTGGCAGCGTGCTGCCACGCTTGGCGCTTTCAGTGACAGTTGAGACTGACACAAGTCTCAACAGATATGCGTGACAATGCATTTCAGGGCGGTAATGCGGATTACCACACTGAAATGCGTTAGTGTAAAGCCTGATGCGTGGTACTTGGCAGGACTGTATAGTGGAGGTAAGTGATAGCAAAATTATGAAAAATTTAATTATAGAGGGAAATAATATAATTCATTGATGTAATAGCAATATTATGTGTTTAGAGAAGTTCTGATAAATTTTGGGCCCCTTGCCACTGCACCTGCTGCACCATTCAAATCATGACCCTATTTCCTGTAAGGTAACTGCACTTGTGACTACCTGCTTAGTAGTAAAATATTGCAATAATTGGTGTTTAGAGGGGTTCCTAGAGCTTTGGGCCCCGGCGTCACTGCACCTGCTGTTGTGTACTTCATAGGGTGTCCTTAAACGGGCTTTCTAGAATCATGACCATATATAGGCACAATCCAACCTGCCCTTATATAGGCATAGAATCCCAGACCTTATTTAGGCATAAAACTATGCATACCAAATACAGGCATGGCTTCCGACATCCGTCCACCCTAGCGTCTCAACGAGTCCATGAACAAACAGACCCTCTGGCTGTGGGAGTTTCCCTTGCCCAGGACTATTGATTTCTTCAAGGTCTCATACATTATGCATGAACCTCTTATTCCCTAAGGGATTCATTCATGACGTCTTTCGCTACCCAACTCACGTCAATGCTAACATTTTCAGGTATAAATATACCTTCCCAAACCACAGTAAATCAGAGGAGACCTCGACTTCAGAGGAGCCCGATTCCCGGCCAGACGCACTGAGAAGACACTGCCCTTCCTGCACGCAGAGAGTCCAGCTTCCAGTGATCTAACTTCCCTTGCGGGGTGTTGGAGTTCGAGTCCGGATAGAGATTCCTACCTCTCTCATTCTTCAGGTATGGAGCAGACTAGAACCTAGAGGGACTCTTGGCATAATAGACTCTTGGCATGCTAGGCGTAACTTACTCTTAGTATACTCTAGTCAGGAATACAGCACCTACTTCTACTTCTCCCTACACCTAGGACAGGTTAGGCACACTGGGTAGAACTAGGCTAGAAACGCATCGTATGAGTACTCGCATTTTTAGGTTGTGTCATTTTATGTAAATGCATATATGCTAAAAAGATAATGCTGACGCAGTATTATTTATTTTTACTGCTCACCTTGTACATTATTTATCTCGCATACTGTCTTGTGATCGTAACAGCACATATAACTTACAACAGAAACAAGACTGTTCAATAAATCCTTTATTGAAACGCCCGTCTGGTTATTTCTGTGTAACTCTGATAATAACTGAAACATGTACAACTGAGCTGAGTGAAATGGTTATCTATTGTTTCTACGACTCTGGGACACATCCTGATTCTGTAAGGGAAACACAGTGGTCATGTTTTGCGGCAGCCAGAAACTAATCCCTTCTTGTCGTCAAGAAGTTTCTAGTGGCCTCTGAGCTTGCTGGCACAAGTAATTAAGTTTAATATACTCGATAGGGACATACTGACCTTAGTCCTATGTCAAACCTATAGGATATATTATTCCAATGCGCAGAGCCTATAAGGGAAATAGGAGCTACACTACATGGCGCCCAACGTTTGGTAAGGCAGTAATTCAACGTTAGATACTGAGTAACTCAGCTGTGCATATATTCTTTTCTCTCTCAGAGACCCCTACCCATATACTCCAAAAGACGTCTGGAGTGGGCAGGGATAGTATCCGCCACGGCTACATAGGGCAGTACCCTATATATTAGCTGTTTGGTTTGCTCAACGTTTAAGGATACAGTGTTCCACAATATTGTGCACCTTATCTTTGTTTCCTTGAAATTTGTTTCCATATTTTCAAGCAGAAAAATGTCAGGCACTGACAATGACGCCGGAAACGGTGTAGCTGCGGCTGATCCAGCCCAAACAGCACTTTTTAACAACACAGGTTTAAATGAAACCGAGGAGGGTGTCATAGACATTCCTCCTAACTTAAGAAGAGCCATTACTCTAAAACTTATAAAACATGGCCTACCACCGAGAGGAGGTAGAGCAGTTTTCGTGATTGAGGCACATGAATCCTTTCAGACAGAGGTATTCTATTCATGGGTAATTCTTCCTGAATCCAATCCAGTAACACACTTGTTTCACTACTACAAAGAAGATGAAGCACCAGAGGAATACATTCCTTTCGAGGATATTGAGATTCCATTAACATACCAGGAGCATCAGCTCTGGTTTAAAGGCGCCCTAAAACACAATAAAAATATAACCAGGCTCGGTCCACTAGGTAGACCAGGAGCAACATGGCCGATTCTAGCCGGCTACACACCTCATCCAGACATCGAAATAATGTCAGACGAGGAAATACTTAATCAACTCACAGAGTTAATAAAAATCTACAGACAATTGGTTCAATATGTCATGCGGACTTTCACAGTCCAACCACCATTAACAATTACAAATCATACTCCACCACAGGGAGTACACTAAAAATTACACCACAGACTCTATACGCAGTCATGGGTAAAATGCCCACTAAGCGGGAGCAAATTCCATTTTGGATAGCTCAAAAAATTACGCAAATTGAAGCAGTATTTCCAAATACTAGCCCACATGAGAAACACAGAATCCTAACCATCAGTTTACCAATGGGGATCACACCACAACTGGAAGACTGCACCACTTGGGGCTCAGACTTTGCTGCCATCTACACTAAAACACACGGCATTCCGTCAATTGCGGTAATACCAGATGTCCTAAAACAAATTCAAAACGAATATGGGGCAGAGCCTGCTTTAAATTTAGGTATGAAATTACTGAAAAATTTTGAACAGGTCTCAACAATAATATTATCTAATATTAAAGGGGAGGCAGCAGCAGTGGCGATCCGACAAAAACTAAGGGAATTTGATGTTACAGAACATCAGACAGAGCTACCCAGAATTATAGAGCAATCTTATGCAGAATTAGGCAGAGATAGTTTGGGTGGGAGACCAGCTAAACCGAAACTATCGGAAAGTCCTGAAAAGGACTCAATTAAACAAACTCCTACA
Source organism: Calotriton arnoldi (assembly GCA_963921515.1). NCBI lineage: Eukaryota > Metazoa > Chordata > Amphibia > Caudata > Salamandridae > Calotriton > Calotriton arnoldi. The sequence goes on from CAWUFW010008542.1 coordinate 628,216, forward strand.
TCTTCTAAAAGAAGTGGGAATCTAACAAACAAAATTCAAACGAGAAAGGTTCTCAATCCCGAGGTAGGTCTCCTCAAAAGGAGCCCTCTGAAAGGAGGTACAACCTCAGGAATAGGGATAATTTGAGAAAACCTGATAGGTATCAAGACACTGATTCACGTTCCTCTCGTCCCTTTCAGGTCTCATCACAGACTTCGGAAAGAAGAGGACGAACAGAACATAGAGAAGAACGCGTGAAATCGAAAGACGACAAGCACGCAACAAAAATTAAAGCTAAACCTCAATTCTCCAAAAGAAAGTAGCAGGTCTGAAGATAAGACATGCCGAGAATAATGAGATCGCAACTCAAGAACGGAGAATGGGCTCAGACAATGCTGGACAGTGCAGCAGAAGTCACAATAGCTCGCCAGAACCTGATGGAACTTCTGGAGATAGTGGACTTGAATGAGTACATTACAGTAGAGACTGTAGACACCAGGGTTAGTACTCCACAAAGGTTATATGAAATAACACTCCGGATGGAGGGAGACAAACCTAGACAGGTTAAAGCACTTTTTTGGGAAAGACTATCAAAGGGTTATGACATACTTCTAGCAGAAAAAGACTGGCCACCACAATTTGTCAGGGAGTGCCCACACGGCGAGGACATGATTATGCCTGCCTTCTCCAATCACATTCCAATTCACTTAAAATATACATATGCCAGAAAATGGGCAGTGGCCCAGGCTCCAGCATTATATAAAAATCATGTAGGATGGGATGAGGACTCCCCTCACCATAAAATACATCTGAAACATGAACCTACTGCTCAGAGGCAGTATCCAATTAAGCAAGAAGCTAAAAAACAGGTCAGGGAGATTTTAAATCAACTTGAATACCAAGGGGTGATTGAAACTAGCACCTCATCTATGAACAATCCTTTGTTTCCTGTCTCCAAACCAGACAATACATATCGTCTAGTTTTGGACTACAGACATTTAAACACTTGTTCTAAAACTTTTGCAGTACAAAATGCACATAGCACAGCATTAATTAATAACATTGTGCGTAAAAAATACAAAACAACATTAGACATCTCAAACGGTTTCTTTTGTCAAAATATAGCACCTGAAAGTAGGTACTTAACGGCATTCTCCATAATGGGGACCCAGCGTCACTTTTGTCGACTCCCACAAGGGTTCAAGAACAGCCCGGGGTTATTCTCAGCAAGAGTAACGGAGTTACTACAAATTTATGACAACGAGGCATTGTCCTATGTCGATGATATTTATCTGACAGACGATGACTTGGAAAAACACTTGAACAGGGTGAGCACCATTATATTGGGATTCGCCTCTGAGGGCTACAAGTTCAACTTTAAAAAGTCCCGAATTGCCCATCTCAATGTCCTATTTTTGGGATATGAGCTTTCAAGTGAAGGCAAGAGCTTGGCAGCTAACTTTCTAGAGAAGTGTGCGCTGCTCCAACCTCCAAAAACGTTAAAAAATTTACAATCAATACTGGGATTCCTAAATTTTGGTAGAACATACATTCTAAACTATGCAGAAAGGGTTAAACCTCTCTACGCATTAATCAAACCTGATTTTTCAATCAAAAACTGGACACAGGAACACACAGAAATCTTGCGTTCACTCCAAGCTAATATGTTAGCAACAAACCACTTACAAACACGCGTAAGTCAAAGAAATTTGGTGATTCGAATAATTTCGGGTCAATGTGGATTCACTTACTTAACCTTTAACGAGGGTGAGAAAGTACCAATTGCATACAAATCCCATTTGTACACACAAGCGGAAATGCGCTTCAGTTCAACTGAAAAAATTCTGACAGCAGTTCAAACAGCTGTAGCAAAAGAAAGAGCCTTAGCCCAAGGGAAACGCATAATTGTCGTTACCCCAGTACCGGCTTTAGAAGCGGTCACAAAGCGAGCATTCCGAATGCTAAAGCTTTACATCCGAGATGGATACAGTGGGTTAATTCTCTTGCTGCAACTGATGTTGAATATGTATTTGATCCAGATTTAAAAACACAGGCATTTCTCCAATATGAACAAGAATGTCCTCTGCCCACTGAGATTCTGCCTCTCGATCAGTATGAATTCGTAATTTACACTGACGGATCCGCACAACCCGCAACAGGGAGTAAGCAAGCTTACAGTGCAGCGTGTGCTATCGTTAAAGGTCGCATGCGAAATGGCATCTTCAGACCTATGGTCACAAAAACTCAGTCACTAGGTGATAGTACAGCTCAGCGAGCTGAACTACAGGCATTCAAACTGGCACTTGAGAGTACGGATCGAGAATTCCTCACACTGATAGTGTGCGATTCCTATTACTGTGTTCAGTCGTATAATGATTATATACGAACCTGGCTTGAAAATGGTTTCAAAGATGCGAAAGGTGGCACAATAAAGCACAAATTGCTTTGGGAACAAGTAGTTCTGTTGAAAAACGAACTACCAAAGGCTCACGTGATTCACACACTGAGTCATCAGCGTGATGGCGTTCACGTTGCAGGGAATTCATTGGCTGACGAAGCCGCGAAGGGGGCTGTGCAAACGGCTTCCGTAGCTGCGATCACTCGTTCAAAAACAAAAATAGACGGTGAGATAATGTTAGCTGTCAATGCTTCAGGCAAAGGCAGCAGTGCAGCGTTACCAAAAAGTTTCCACTCAAGTACTCTTATGTAATTGATGCGAATAACGTTCCTTTTGCTCGAATCCCTGGAGTGGGGGATAGGGTAATTCCAAACATGGAACGAAGAGCAGCCTTGATTTATGAAACACATTTGGGGGAGGGTCTGTCACATCAAGGGATCTCAAAAACAATTTTGACATTAAAAGAGATGTACTGGTGGCCTGGAATGAATACACAAATTCACATATTCATCAACAACTGCTTAGACTGTAAATTACAGCAAGAGAGCCACCAGACACCATGCAGCGAATGCGGCAGCCCAGTGCAGACACCACTGTTAGACAGCATTAGGCTATCTAATCGCCAGCGTCCTACTGGACAAAGGCATTCCCGCAAATACTAAATCTAGGTTCCTATGGTTATGGCCTCAGCGCTCAGCTGACGCTCGAACTGTTATAAAAGATTTGCGAGTCTTTATCGGCACATACGCAATAGGCACGTTTCATTCTGACCAGGGTCCTGCGTTTAGCTCTAGGGCTTACAAGGAGGCCATGGCCAGTCTGGGCGTTGCATTGCGGTACTCCTCTCCATTCCATCCTGAGGGAAATTCTGTTGTGGAAAGGAAAAACCGGGACATAAAGCAGTCTATAACAGCTAGGGTATTAGGCTCGGGTGATGGGTGGGTCACTTAGCTCATTAGCGTTCAGCGCGCTATCAATAACTTGCCAAGAAGTTCTCTAGGGGGAGTCACTCCATATGAGGTCCTATTTGGGACAAGAATGTGGGTTCCAGACTTAGAACACGTAGGCACAGTGGTGGACAAAAGAGAATTTGATATCAAAGATCGTTTGGCTGTTTTACAGGAACTTAACAAGTTAAGAACGAAACAAAGCAATGTATCCTTACAGCCAACCACCACTGGGGAAAAATCGGCGGTCCCAGCAAGGCCTGTCTGGATTCCAAAAGTTGGGGATCTAGTCAGAGAAAAAATCGCGGACAAGAAGGAATTTGGACCTTCTTACAGACAACCGGTACCTGTTCTAGCTGTTCAAGGAACAAGGACAGTACTTCTGCCGCCCCTTGCTGGAAGAAAGGAGAAAAGATTTGTGTCAATCGACCTGATCAAACCACAACATGTGGCCAATACTAAGCAGTAGGCCTCGTGGACTCCGACCTAGTAGCAGACGCACTCCTCTCGCTACTATTCAAGAGGTTCAGACTGAAAGACTGATCACGATCGAGAATTCAGCTGTAACAAATGAAGGACTATGCAACCAAGCTATGGAACTCATCCCTCTTGACAACCAAATAACAGTTCGTCCAAATACACCTGTCTACACCAACGTGACACGTGAAGAACTGGTTCCTGTGATTTCAACGAATCCTGATGCAATTCCAACAATTGACAGAACTGCTTCTGGCTATTTCATTGACTTTGATACGTTCTCAGTGGATCCTAGCGAACCTGAAACGACGCCAGCATCATCAAAGCTCAAGCAGCAAGTACAAGACTTTATTCACTTTCTGAAAAAGACTTATCTGGTTTCTCCATGGATTGAACTCTGGATTACATCTGGACTTTTTGTTTTCCTGCTCTGGCTAGCTTTGGTAACAACAGTAAGCATGCTTATAAGTGGCAGATATATCCATGTGAACATTGAAGGAAAGGACATAAATGTGCTTTTGAAACCACATAAATCTTCCCATCGTGAAGCAAGAGACTTGTCATCAGTGAACATCACAGCTGTTCCTATACAGGATGGTATAGTGTGGGACAAAACAGATTATGAAATCTTCGGTCCAAGTGAACAATTGAACATTCCACATTTGTTTAAAATTTCACTAAGTGATTTAATAACGTCCAGTACCTATTCAGATGATTGGGACTTAGAGACTGTTCAAAATATAATGTTTGATCTAGAAAAATCTGCTGCATTTTCTAAAAATGAATATTTAGAGGGTACAAATGATTACGAAGAAAAGTATTGTTACAACCACTATGGTCATCATTATTTGCACAAAACTGCATATCCAAGAAATGTGTTTATGTTTAATCAATGGGAACATTGTCCTACACCACCACATGGTAGTTCAAAAACTTTTGCTAGTAAATTTCCATATTTTTCAGGTTATAATACATCTGATCCAGAAACGTTTTACTATAAAAATGTAAACAAAACAGGACTGAAAATGATGTTAACAAATACGAAACAGATTTACTCTGAAGCATTTATTGCCCAACTGTCTACTCAGGGTTTCGACTTATGGAAAGACACAATTGAGACAAAAACTGTCTGGGGTAGTAAAGATTGGCAAGTGCAGGGTATAGAAGCTTTATTTAGAGCCTGTATAATCCCTGAACAAATAATGTTTTTGAATGACACCGTCCAACAGACATCTTGTCTTGGGTTATCCAAGATAAAAGAGATGAAATCACCTTCTGTGCCAACACCTGCCAGTGATAATAATACAAAGGCAGTGGTGACAGTTGACAATATACTACAACTCAACAGAACTCATCCAAATTGGAAGAAATGGTTGATCTGGCCCGCAGACACAAACAACTGTCAGGAAAGGTTCTTGAACAAAACTCAGGGCTTTGCACTTCATAGGCCAGACCCAAGATATGTCCAAAGACAACATCCGGGGGTAGTAACAACATACAGTGTAGGAAAATTATGCCTCGATTGGTTGCATAAATCTACACTACAGGATGTGAAGCAACACTTAACCTTACTTGCACACGACGCAGATCTTAGGGAATTCTTGCTTGGGCCAAGAAAACCGCGTCAAAAACGTTTCATATATGCCGGCATCTACGCTGCTTATAACGAAGCATGGAAAGTGTCACAGATAGAGGCTGCAGAACGAATACGTGAACTTGATCGTATTAATTTAGAGAAAACACTCTCTGTAGTCGACAATGGGTTAACAACTTTGTCCTCCAGAATTTATTCATTGGATGGCATTGTATCCTCTGCTATCGACATTCTAGAACAAGATTTGGCTATGTTACAACAAGGTCAGTCTCAATTACGTTCTATAGTGTTATTGACATGGACGCTGCAATCTTTGCGAGTGGGCTATGTGCCTTGGCGTTTCATCAACACGTCGTCTCTGTTTGCAGAATACAATCTAACTGATAAACAGATCGAATTGGCACAAAGAGGAGCAAAGTATACAGTGCTGAGCATTGAAAAAATTGACAAATTACCATTCACAGTTGCAGAAAAACGAGCTACAGAATGGCTTATTCATGGCAAAATAACATTACCTGTGACAACTTTTCAGTTCCAGTATTGTGTCAGACAGATGCAAGCAGGCAAATATGAAAGGTTGGGTAAGGAATACATTAAGACATCTTGGAATTTACCGTATACACATAAATGTTGGAGTGGGGATCGTGAAGTGTTTCTTAGCGGTACTAACTGTGAACATGCACTAACCGGTTCACTCATATGTCAGGACATTATTTTGCACGGAGCTTGTAATGGTTCTGCGGCAAACCTGTCTTGCCATCAGCACGGTTCTCCAGCTGCTGTGATTAATCCAACTTTTGGACAACTTTCGAATGGGAGTTACCTCATGTTGAATGATCAGAGCTGCTGTGGAATGTTGCCCGGCATCCCATATCTAGTAACGGTCAACTCCAGGGTCACTTGCTGTATGCAAGTATTGTTTCCCCCAATAGACACCGTCAGGGAGTCGCCTTTGTGGCCTTCACTTAACGTCTCTTTTATAAGATTTGATACTTTAAGCAGAATGAAAGCCATGCTTTTACAGCAAACAGTGCCTTTGACCTCGGCCAAAGAAACCTATGATCTACAAATTGCAAGGACTTCGGCTGAGATACAGACTTTAATACGTACAAACTGCCCTATACATTTCGTAGAAATGATATCACGTATCTTTAACATGTCAGATACAACAGGAATTGTACATGTATTTAAGAGCATTTGCACCGGTCTCTTAGCACCGTTCTAGGCAATACTTGGAATCATTCCGAACTTTGCACATTCGATGTTTGGTGGCATACCATTAATTCTAGCACTTGTTGCAGGAATTCTATTCATCTGTCTGCTATTACGCTATGGCCAGCCTCTTCGCAGAAATAACTCCGAGCGAAATAGAGAAAGTTCTCCTTGAAAGAAAGTGCCGTGAGCGAATAGTACAGCTATTGGGCATGACTCGTCTACGGGACCTTAATACCACATGGTTCCTGTCATTCCGACCAATCTGGCATGATTGCATCTTACCTGTTCTACGATGCCTGCTATGCGGTGAAGAATGCGTGTTGGACGCTTGTCTAACATATCCATCAGCTGCGCCAAAGGACGTCGATACTTTGCTGGTCCCGATAACGGTCCATGCTTCGTGTTGTCCCCAGAGGCTCCCAATTCTGATGTCAGCATTCATTGAGATCTCACAGTCGCCTCCTGCTGCTGCTGAGGTACGAGAAACAACTCCAGGCACACAGGTAACAACGGACGCGAACATTGCTGCAGCAGCCTATGCTGAGGGCGATGCTTCCCATCTTTGTGCGGTCAATCTCTTACATGGGGTGTTCGAACTTACACCAGCGACAGTGGATGATGTTTTGTCTATTGAAATAGATGATCTAATGTTTACACCAGACCCGTGAACTGACTCTGTTTGGCATATTCTGTTCCAGTACAACAGCAACTTTGGCCTTCATTTTTCAAAGACTTGGAACATTACCAAATTTGAACTTTGGTCCCATTTTTTTTTTTTCCTCGAACAAAAATGGCAATCCAATCTGCTTAAAGTAAAACTAGCCTTATAATACAGACTTGGCAGTACTTGCATGGGCACTTAGTCATCTTGTGTGTCTAACTCAGTTCATTTGATTTTCATGACAGGGAATGATTTTGTTTTGAAACACCCTTGCATTCATTCTCGTCATATGTAAATATTGCTTTTATATTTCGTTCCGATTGCATTTACTTCACTCTTTTTGCAGGAAATGAAAAGCACTGCTTAATAATGTACAGCATCCTTTGCATTTTAATGTATCTTTTAAGGCTTTTTAGGATATATTTTAATATGCGGTACTCCATTTTAATGTTTAGCATTTTAAATGTTTAGCATTTTAGTATTGTTGTATACACAAAGAGGAGTGGGTGTTGTGTACTTCATAGGGTGTCCTTAAACGGGCTTTCTAGAATCATGACCATATATAGGCACAATCCAACCTGCCCTTATATAGGCATAGAATCCCAGACCTTATTTAGGCATAAAACTATGCATACCAAATACAGGCATGGCTTCCGACATCCGTCCACCCTAGCGTCTCAACGAGTCTATGAACAAACAGACCCTCTGGCTGCGGGAGTTTCCCTTGCCCAGGACTATTGATTTCTTCAAGGTCTCATACATTATGCATGAACCTCTTATTCCCTAAGGGATTCATTCATGACGTCTTTCGCTACCCAACTCACGTCAATGCTAACATTTTCAGGTATAAATATACCTTCCCAAACCCCTGTAAATCAGAGGAGACCTCGACTTCAGAGGAGCCCGATTCCCGGCCAGACGCACTGAGAATACACTGCCCTTCCTGCACGCAGAGAGTCCAGCTTCCAGTGATCTAACTTCCCTTGCGGGGTGTTGGAGTTCGAGTCCGGATAGAGATTCCTACCTCTCTCATTCTTCAGGTATGGAGCAGACTAGAACCTAGAGGGACTCTTGGCATAATAGACTCTTGGCATGCTAGGCGTAACTTACTCTTAGTATACTCTAGTCAGGAATACAGCACCTACTTCTACTTCTCCCTACACCTAGGACAGGTTAGGCACACTGGGTAGAACTAGGCTAGAAACGCATCGTATGAGTACTCGCATTTTTAGGTTGTGTCATTTTATGAAAATGCATATATGCTAAAAAGATAATGCTGACGCAGTATTATTTATTTTTACTGCTCACCTTGTACATTATTTATCTCGCATACTGTCTTGTGATCGTAACAGCACATATAACTTACAACAGAAACAAGACTGTTCAATAAATCCTTTATTGAAACGCCAGTCTGGTTATTTCTGTGTAACTCTGAGAATAACTGAAACATGTACAACTGAGCTGAGTGAAATGGTTATCTATTGTTTCTACGACTCTGGGACACATCCTGATTCTGTAAGGGAAACACAGTGGTCATGTTTTGCGGCAGCCAGAAACTAATCCCTTCTTGTCGTCAAGAAGTTTCTAGTGGCCTCTGAGCTAGCTGGCACAAGTAATTAAGTTTAATATACTCGATAGGGACATACTGACCTTAGTCCTATGTCAAACCTATAGGATATATTATTCCAATGCGCAGAGCCTATAAGAGAAATAGGAGCTACACTACACTGCTGCACCATTGAAATCCTGACGCTAGTGCCTGCAAGGTAACTACACTTGTGGCTGCTTATTTAGTAGTAAATAGGATGCAGTGGCGTCCTAGAAGTGGCGCAGTGAAAGGCTTTTTGCGCTGGAACGCCTACCCTGCATACATTATACCTGACACAGGTATAATGTAGCGCAGTGCTTTACAAAGTAACGCATCTGCTTATATGCGTCACTTTGTAAGTAGGGCGCAACATGGTGCATTTTTTATGCCGCTGGTGCGTCACAAAAAGTGATGCAACAGCACCGCAAAAGTGTCACAAAGCCTCATAAATAAGGCCCCCAATTTGTTAAAAAGAGGGATGCGGCCAATCCAGAAGTTGTAACCTTCTTTATCAATGTCATTAACAAATGAAGACCAGTATCTGCATCTATTAAAACAGAATAGGGATTTACTAATTGAACCAATGATGACCGAATCAAAACAAGGATGGAATACTCTAAAACAGTTTGGATAATATTTCTTCTTGAAAATATTTAACAGGGCAAAATCGCATCACCCAGTATCACAGCACACCATAGTATTATCTATCCTCTCTTACAGCCTTATACCACCTGACTGAATATCATGTCCAATCCATCCCACACACTGCATAGTATAAATAATAAACCTACACCATCACACAACTTAACCACATCACATGGCCGCAGTGATACACGATACCAAACTCATGTCTCATCGCACTGCCATTGCCTCTCATCACTTCCTACAGATTATCATCCCGATGTACCGTCATCACTTGGCTCGCATCACACTCCATACAATTACACCACAACTGTCAGAGCCCTTTCAAAGGGCCACGGGGCAAGCATGAGCTACTAGGCCCAAACGTGGCGGTTGAGGCCTTTTACTGCTGATGTCCCGCAGACTGACTTACTATGGATCCTAAGCACCTGAGCCAAGTACCCCTTCAGCACTCTCAGTAATAGCATGCACCAAGCAGGGCCAGACTGGCCATAGCGGGCACCAGTCATTTTCCTGGTGGGCCGGAAGGGTGGGGGCCGGTTTTCGAGTGGTTGGGGTCGGTTTTGTTACTGGGGGCTAGTTTTGCAGCAGTGCTGCAATACCAGCCCCATGTAACAAAAGTGGCAGCAGTGCTACAGCAGCCGGCAGCAGTGCCAGAGCGGCAGCAATGAGTCAAATTAACACCACCTCACCCCCCCCCGGACCGGTTCAGCTGAATTGCCAGGGCTGGTTTGTGTTCCCAGTCCGGCCCTAGCACCGAGCAATGCAAGGCTTCCCGGGGATGATGGAAGCAGGGGTGGTGAACACAGGCTCACAACTCAAAATTCATTTAATCGCAGCAATAAATTATTGTCCAGTCAAATACTTGCTTTAATGAAAAAAGGAGTATTTATAAAATGAACACAAAGTAAAAAACAACATGTTAAAACAATATACACAGTACCTGAGGTCAGGGCTCTAGGGTTTGATAAGTAGGTCAATTAGACACAATTCCCTCCCACTAATATCAGTGGTTATTCCCCATTCACTATAGACCGCATTCAGGTTAACCCTCACTTGTAGTCCGAGTCTCAGGAGTCCCACTCTGACTTTTCCAAAGTCAAAGTGTTGCAGTGCCTGAAGCCCTATGCAGTTGAATAAGCTCCCTCGACGGATTCTGGCCCTACGATCAGTCTTACCAACTCCTGCAGGAGTTACCAGAGTCTATGTGAGTGTTTCACTTTCGGACGTCGTAGAGGGCTGCAGCGCCTGCTGGAGGGGATTGACAGGGGCAGCGGCTGGGTGTCCATGGTCTCTAGTTTGCTGGTACGTTCCATCCTCACTTGGGGCTCAGGTTTGCACAGGTAACTGCGGCATCTCTCCTCTCGACAACCGCAGAACCAGGCAACATTACTTGTTCTTCAATGTGGCCTTCTCTGTCATACTGGGTCCCTGACCTTACTCCTTACACGGCGATGGCCCGATTGGCGCATCAGTAACTTCCTCATCATGGTGGCTCCATCTGGCATGCAGGGTTGTCAACTTCGCTCCGGAGACGGGCTACAGCCCGATCGTCACAGCAGTCATGCAGTGCTCATAACGGCCCCCCTCTGGCAAACAGGTTCGCTGACTTCACTTCGAACATGGACTACGGGTCGATCGGCACTGCAGTCATGCATTCTTCACAGCGACCGCCTCTGGTATTTGGGGTTGCCAACTTCATTCTGCACACAAGCTATGGCCCGATCGGCACAGCAGTCATGCAAACTTCACAGCGGCTCCCTCTGGCATACGGGGTGATCGACTTCACTCTGCACATGAGCGACAGTTCGATCGGTGCAACCACGGCTACTTCACAGCAGCCCCTCTGGCCTATGGGTCACCGGCTTCAATCTGCTTACGGGTGACAACCAAATCAGTGCAGCAGCCATCTCCTCACACCTCCCTACTGGGATCCACTCCCCAGGATCCCCCACTGGGCCTCGCTCCCTCCAAGCTCTCTTCTCTTACTCACAGGGCACGCTGGTCTTGGCAAGCAGGCAGGCAGGCACGGGTGCTCTAGGCTTCAGGAGCAGGTGGCCTTGTATTTCCCTGGGGGGTTTCCCCTCACCCAGATGGGAGACTGGCAGACAGTAGCCACAGTCCTGGTCACAGGTAGAAGTCTTGCAGCGCTTTTCCTACTAGGCTGCATGACAGTTAAAAATTTAAGGGGCCTAGAGCTCCCCTTCTTATTGTCCATTTCCAGACACCAAATGTGATTTAAGGTCGGAGTCTTGAAGTTTTTGTTAGGGATCTGTTTCCTTTTGAAGTGCCCACCCATCTGTCCTGTTCTTCTTCCAGAAGCAGTCGGTCACAGCAGAAGCAACTTCAAAGCCCCACAACACATGCCATGGGAGTGACTAGAGGTTCACACCTGGATGTAAGACCTAGAGATATATGCATCAAAGGCTTACCCCGGGGCCCCAGCCCTAATCTTTATGACTCTCTAATCAACCCCATATCCTTCCTGAGATGTGCCCAGGGCCCTTTGCAGTGACCTCGCCCTGAAACAAAGAGCACCCTTTGAACTGTAGGGCAGAGCCTGGATTTCCTTCCTCCAGTGGATTTCCAGCTCTCAGGAACATGCAGCAATCCACAAATCATTCTGGGGGGATTCTGCTACCTCCTCAGGCTCCTACAGTCAGCCCTGGGTCTTCATAAAATGGAAGACAGAGTGTTCCATGTATTATACCATTCACAGGCACTCATACACACAGCACACACATGCACAGCGCTTCTTACAAACTTGATGTAGCCCAAAGGTGACTTAAGCACACAGCAGCACAACTTTCTATGAGTGAGCCTGTAAACCACACTCCAGTGAAACAGGCAGAAAGGCCTGTTCACTCCTAGTGATCACTACACGGTATGCTACCTTAACTGCACTCGTGCTACATATGGACTTCAAGATCCTAAATAAAGTAGTAGCTTGATTGCTCCCCAATATTCTGGTTTGGGTCCATAGAGACCAAAATGGTTTCATACCGAACCGTTGTACCCCCCTCAATGTCAGGAGACTGTACCATGTTCGCAACCACCCAGAGGTAGGCAATGCTCATGTCAGTGAACCTCAAGAAGGCCTTCGACTCGATACGGTGGGGCTTCCTGTCGAAGGCCATGTGCAAGATGGGAATATGGGAGGGCTGGATTAAATGGGTTACACTACTTTATTCTGGACCAACGGCACAGATTAAGATTGACTCTACAATCTCCACCGCGCATGAGGTAGGGCTGTATGCTATCTCCCCTGTTATTTGTCTTAGCCATTGAACCTCTGGCGGAGTTATTTCAAAGGGAGGGTAGAGGTATTGGTATAATAGTAGATGGTTATTAACATATCATCTTGCTTTATGCGGATGACGTCCTTCTATACCTGTCTGATGGCCCTATTGGGGATTAGGGTACAATCCATTGACTGGAGGAATTTGGGACACTATCAGGCCTACGTGTCAATTGGACCAAAACCTGTATGTTCCCCTGTAATTAGGGGGCTCCCCAACCACCAGACCTCCCCTTGGGACTTACAAGGCCACCCGCAACCTTTAAGTACCTGGGTATTCAGTTACATAAACTGGTCTACTTGCGTGCGGGAAACATGGCGGGAGCCTTTCACTTCCTCAAGGCCTGTGTCACTTTTGGAGATCCCTGCGATTATCACTTATGGCCCGAATGTCAATATCCAAAATGGTGATGCTCCTTCGCTTATTATATATTTTCACAAATCTCCCGGTTAAGATACCCATTGCATGGTTCAAACAGTTAGATGTCCTTCTCCATGAATTAATATGGAACGGAAGTCGCCATAGAGTGTCGCTTGAGGTCCTGAGATGCTTATCAGACGAGGGAGGCCTCTGGGGACCTGGCCTTGAGCTGTATTATTTAGCGGCGCAATACAATGGGTAGCCAGATGACTGGATGAAACACATGGAGTGAATCAGACCTTATGTGCTTCGCCCCCTACCAGGGACTCCTATTGGCCCGGCTGCTACGTCCCGAGGTGGCCATTCCATAGCTGAGCATTCTTTTACAGGTACAACCAATGTATGGGAAGTGCACCACACAATTATTATTCACAAATATCAGTCCAACTCTGTCTCATGTTGTTCAAAGCACTCTTTATTTTTCTTGTGAAAAAAGGTAGTTCTACATTGCTGGCGCCATTGCGTGGTGAGGACCCAGAGAGCTCCGCTTTATGCCCCTGCTTTGCCACTGGTGGGTCTACCTCATGGGAACTCTGCTGCCTGTTTCATCGCTTCCCAACTCTCGGTTGGACTGAGACCAGGCTGATGATGCTGGGGGATTGCTTCATGTTGGGTGCTCTCATACCACTAGAGAAGCTATCGGAACAATATAGATTGCTGATGTCAATTAGTAAACTATGAGGCTATGGGATAGAGGCTGGGATGAGCCTACGGTCCATACAGTGCTCTAGCTCTTCCTTTCCAAGGGCTCAGCAAGACACCTAGTGACAAGTTTCTATCGGTCTTTGAACAATATGGGGCAGAGACCATTGGTGACTCTTAAGGCCAGATGGGATAGAATCTTGGGTCACAAAGTCACAGATAGGGAATGGAACAAGATGTTAGTCTACACTAAGAAAGTCTCTTGCAATACAAGACTGACGTATGCACAATTTAACTTTCTGCACATGACCTACCTCAACTCCCATGGACTACAGGTTATATACGGTGGAGAGCCTCAGGAGTGTCCTAGGTGTCAACTACCCAATGCAGACTTCTGTCATATGACGTGGGGGTGTCTACACTTCAGATATTCTGGACCGCAGTTCTCCTCAGACTCCAAGCCATGCAAGGACCCTCTCTTCCTTGCATGGTGAAAACCTGCCTCTTTGGAGGGTTCACCAGACCCAAAGAGCGTAGAGTGGGCAATAGCTTTTTAGATCTGGGCCTCGCATAGGCCAACAGTAGAACAGTAATGGCATGAAAGTCAGGGATGGGACCCGTTCTTGAAACATGGGCAAGAGACGTTACGACATGGGCTAAGGCTGAGGAAAGAGCCCTCCGTCGAGGAGATGCCTGAGGGATTCGGAGGCGTCCTATAGCTGAGTTGTGGATGGAGGTTCTAGAAAACTGGGAACACCCTGGAAGGAACATAGATTCAGAACAGAGTGGTCTGAAAGACCGAGAAGAGGGGTACCAGGAAGACGCCTCTGGTGAGGAGATCGATGAGGAGTCATGAGAAAGAAAGTGGGGTGCTTGATGACTAAGGTGTCCCACCTTGCGCCTTATGCTATATATAACCTGTACTCCCAGAACACATTACACGCCATATCACCACCCCCACACCCATACTCAGAAACTTCTCTCCTAGAAGGCACAAGAGACATATACATTGCTCACCCCTGTTAAAACATGCCTCCAACAACATACCTCCTACCACCTGAAATCTAAACCCCCTGAGACATTTTAGTTCTACCTTATTTTTCTTTTTTCTATTTTAGATTTTTTTTCGTCTCTTTATGCAATTCCCACAAATAAGGGTATAAATTCTTTTTGACTTCTCCCGCCCCAGCCCCCCTCCCTTGGCCGTGACACAGGGAAACATCTGGGAAAGCCAGCCCAGGGACCAGGCTTAGACAAACCTAGCGACCACATAGTTAGGATATCGCAGATAGGTGAGTACACCACACTACAAACTACAATGAATATCGCAAAAATTTGGGAATGTATGCTAAACAAATGCATGTTTATTATATACAAGATCTGATGTCATGTATCTGTAATATGTCTTTAAACTCTCTACAGATTGCTATCATGTGGATATGACCTGGTGTAGGACTTCCCTTTCTGGGCCTACTTTGATTCTCCCTTGGTTACGTGTATTAGCAGCTTTAGGCTGTCTTTGCTTCGTGCTGACACATATAATGCATTTGTTTTTGTGACATTATATTTTTTTAGCACGCTATGCATATTATGTGTTATTTAGTGACTTTCCCTGGGATTTAGTCTGAACATTTCGTACAAGGTCGAACAACATAATGTACTGTTTTTCTTGTGCCCGGTCAGTAACATCTCCTAACATTTCTAGACATAACACGGTAGCACAACTGCAGGTTTTCTAACACAAAAGTTTCAATGATATAAACTGTGTCTCGACCCCTTGGAGTTTAGAGGGGAGAATTCCAGCAGAGGGACAGGTCTTGGAATGGAGGCAGCAGCCTTGCATAAACTGAGTTTACACCAGACCACCTAACTACATACCCCAGGTCTGGGGTTCAGCACTAATCCCAGAGAGCGTTAATATATCACTGTGCTCACATAGTGAGGGTAGGCTAAGATAGGTATATTAGTTGCTATGGTCAGGCTGTTCATAGTGTACAGTCTGTTAGTTGTATTTGTTTACTAATCGCAGCAAACTTGTTTCAAACTAGACTATGATAGTTTCAATAAATATATTGTAAACTTCCTTTGTGTCTTTCTTCTGTTTACTATTAACATGCATGAGTGAGAACAAAAGGTGATGATCTGTTTTCATGGTTCCCTTGGGGCCTAGAGGTTCATGTTCTAGGTTTGCCGTAATCACCTGTTACTCTGAAAGGTTAGGGTTGCAGGTGAGACACTGTGAGCTAGTCGGATTTGGGCCTACAGTTACTGAGGTAGTAGTGAGACTCAGTCTCTACATTCTGATGTACTGTTCTTCCAAGGCACAGTTCTGTTTCCAAACAGAATCCCTGCAACAGTGGTCTGTGGTGTATTTTGTTTGTATAAATAACCAAATGCCAATATAAAATATATAGATTTTTTTTAAACTGCACTCCTGCTACCTAACTTCTGGCAAAGGTAGAAGCCTTTCATCACTAAGAGTTTAGCGCTTGGGGTCAATCAATCAATCAATCACAGAATTTGTAAAGCGCACTACTTACCCGCGAGGGTCTCAAGGCGCTGGGGGAGATAAAAGGGGGGGGGGGTGCTGCTACTGGTCGAACAACCAGGTCTTGAGTAGCCTCCTGAAGGTCAGCAGGTCTTGGGTCTGTCGTAGGCTTAGTGGAAGGGTGTTCCAGGTCTTGGCGGCGAGGTGGGAGAAGGATCTGCCGCCGGTGGTGGTTCTTCGAATTCGAGGGACAGTGGCGAGGGAGAGGTCGGCGGAGCGGAGTTGGCGGTTGGGGACGTAGAAGAGGAGTCGTCTGTTGAGGTAGGCTGGGCCAGTCTTGTGGAGTGCCTTGTGTGCGTGGATGAGGAGTTTGAAGGAGATTCTCCTGTCGACGGGGAGCCAGTGCAGGTTCCTCAGGTGGGGGGTGATATGGCTGTGGCGTGGTACATCGAGGATCAGGCGTGCGGAGGCGTTTTGTATGCGTTGCAGTCGCTTGATGAGCTTGGCCGGGGCTCCCGCGTAGAGGGCGTTCCCATAGTCGAGTCTGCTGCTGACGAGGGCCTGGGTGACTGTTCTTCTCGTGTCAGTCGGGATCCACCTGTAGATCTTGCGAAGCATGCGGAGGGTGTGCCCTTTCAAGTCCAACAAAACCGCATTTCATGAGACAGGCCTATCTCATGGTGCACACGCATGATCCTTGTTCGCCCATGACAATAAAAATCAGCACCAGGGATCAAGACATCATTGTAGCTGGGGTACTCAGGGCAGGGGTGAACGTCCATCACCAAGTGAATGACTTTTCTGCCTCAACAACCTACGCACTCAGATTGCTTCCTAAAATCACAATATGCAATCATCTTCACACAACTTTCATCGGACCCCATGCAGTGTCACACTCCCAATAGTATGGAATACAAACACACCCCTAAAACTAGCCACAACCCATTTGCTCACTACAATCAACACTCTCCCTCACACTAGTCAAAACACTCTAGCACCATATCATGGATGTTGGTACGGAAAAGTCCCTTGCAAGGTAAAGGATGTATACCCCTGCCCTGAGTGCTCAACTGTACTATTTAGATCCCTAATGCAGATTTTTTTGTCATAGGCAAACACTGATAATGTGTGTGTGCAATTACATAAGTCTGTCTCAAGTACTGTGGTTTTCTTGGACCAGGATAGGGCCGAATGTTCTACCCTCATAGAGGTGGAAGGCTACTGCCTACGCCAAGAGATAAGAAGCACAAGAGTGGTAGTGATCAGTAGACGTGAACAGGTCCTTTTCACCCTATGTCACTGGAGTGAGGCCTACAGGCTCACTCATCTTTTTAAAAGCTTTGTTCCTGTGTGCTTAATTGACCCTTGCCCTACATCAGGTACATGTGGAGTGCTGGGCTGGTTGTTTGTGTGCCTGGGTAGGGTACAGTACAGAGATAGAGCAGTACTGTGCAGCATATGTGTGGTTAGTGCATATATTGAGTGTATGTATGCCTGCGGGGAATACGTTACATGAGAGATGTAGTGCTGTGCAGTGCATGCACAATAGAAGCATGTGTTTGGTATTTGTGTCCTTACATGAAGTACAATACATGAATGGCGAAGTGTTGTGTAGCATGCACATGGTGTGTGTGCCGGCATTGTGTGTTTGCAAATACCACACCCTAGTACAATACAGAAAAGCTACAGTACTGAACAGTGCATGCAAACTGAATGTGTGTGCTGAATGCATGTGTGTCTGTAGTGGAACAATTATGAGGGGCTTGCTTCATGCCTGCACCACGTAAAGTGGTACATGCATGAGACAAAGCACCAAGTCATATTTATGAAACCACGCAAAGCCACCTTGCAAGGCTTTGAATGGTTTCACAAATATGGAGCAATGCAACGCAGGGCAAATTGTTGCATTGCCTTACTCTGCGCAAGGGAGGCATTTCATGGGAGTTGTGGTGTGTGTACCCATGCAACTCATGGTTTTTGATGCATTCCTAGATTTATAAGGACTTGTAAACCTGGGAATGCGTCAAATTCTTACGCCTCCCGAGGTGAGGCGTAATGAGGTGAAATTTCTTTATTTCTCCTCGTTTTTTCCTCTTTCTATGTGTGCTGCATTCTGCAGCACACATAGAAAGAGGAAAACGCCTCAATGGATTGTTTTTAGAGCCCCCCTCCTGCACAAAAACAATCCTACCGACAACACTGGTACCCTTACACCATGGTGCAAGTGTGCCTGCATTGGCACAAGGCTGCCAAAACAGCGCCAGCACAGGGGAAAGGCGAGAAATGCACCCTATTGGGCAAATACAGTGCATTCCTGCTCTTTCCCTGTGGCACAGGTAACAAGATAACTTGCTGTGCTGCCCTGAGCCACTAATCCCATAAATATGTCCCCTAGTGTGCCTGCAATGGTCCATTACATGGAAGACACTGGGCTCCTTTTTGGGAAGCCCAGGTCTGCCTGGTGAAAACATGAGGAATAGAGGAATCCCGCCAGACAGATTTGTATATTGCTGCATTCCTGTGAGCTGGGTGGGACACACACTGGAGAAAAGGAGGAAGAAGCTCCCCCTTAACACTTCAAAAAGGTGTGCTGTGATTTAGTGATCGATCACAAGGAAGGGGCATGGACACATCTCAGGAAGGAGATGGGGCTCATAAGGGAATCATAAAGAATAGAGCTGGGAGCCCAGGATTAACCTTTTTGATGTACTGTGGCTGACATCCTGGTGTGAACTCTGGTCACTCCTATGAACTGTGTTGTGGGTCTATGAACTTTGGAGTCTTTCAAGAGGAAAGAAGAAAAGGAAAAATGTACACTACAACAGAAGCAGAATCTCAACATAAAACTTCAAAGACTCAGATCCTATATCACATTTGGTGTCTGGAAAAAGTCTATAAGAAGTCATCTATTAGTCATCGGCCAAGCAGGCAAATGGGCACTTTGAGAAGGGGATGCTCTGCAATGCTTTTTCCTGTGCCAGGACTGGTGGAAAAGGGCCTACTGGCCTCTCTGCTGGGTGAAGGGACATCACCTAGGGAGACCAAGACCACCTGCCCTGGAGCCTGGAGCACTAGAGCCTGCCTGCTTGCCAAAACCAGGATTGGGGTCCAGTGAAAGCCCTACCGAGAGGACTCCCTGAGTGAGGTGTGAGGGAACAGCTGTTCACTGATTGGGTCATTGTCTGTGTGTGATCCGATGACCCCGGTATGCCAGGAGTGGCCCACAGTGACCTGAGCCATGTCGCAAGCACCATGCAGCAAGCACCAGGCCCGCACCGCCTCATTGCAGTGACCTCCTGTGCCAGAATGGGCCACCATTGAACTATTTGCTGCAGGAGCATCTAGACTTGTTACCGCCTTAATCTGCAACCCCGTTATGCCAGGAGGGCCCACTGTGGTAGCAGCGATTGTCCCAGAGATATCTGCGCTGCAGCCAGAAGTACCCCGGCAACCTTGTTTACCGGACAGAAAATTGTGGCTGTGAGCGGTGGGTCAAACACGCACATCAAGGCCTGCACCTGACCTATTCCCCCAGGATCATGAAGGGCACCGTCTGAGAATTCGTACCCTCTCTAGGCTCTAGTCAGGAGCCATAGGATTGAATTCCCCTCTCCCCCATGAGAGGAAGAGTCACTTACCTCATCTTTGCAGAGCAGGAGCAGCTCTGATCACTGGGACAAGATGGCAGCGCAGGTTGAGGGAGTGAGCCACGAGCCCACTGACAGCCTGACTTCGCCGAATAGGATCAGGACTTGTGAGCACCCATGGTGAAGGCACTTGCTGCACTTCTGAATGTTTGCATACCGCCGGAGTGGGTAAGACTAGAATTGGGCCTTTGGGGCCCTGAGAGACTCACTGCTAACGCTGCTGCAGCACCATAGACATTTTTGACTAATTCCTAAACAGTCAAAGGGGAACTCTTGAGTGCGGCCTATTAGTGAGCATTCCCTGGATGCACCACCAGTGACTGTGGAATAACTGTGACCACGTTATAAGGAAGAGGGTGGGAAGGGATTTGCTTGACAACTACTAAAGCCTTGACTTCAATAGGAATGTGTTATTGCTCATAAATGTCATTATTCCTTTGACTGTGTATAGTTAGAAATAAAATACTTATTTTTCTTATAAAAAGTAAGTATTGGACTGGACATTGATTTATTGTGCGTACTATGAGCACTTTGAGTTATGAGTTGCATTCACTTACCTGTATCTACACTTGCCTACCCGAGGGAGCCTTTGACTGCTCATCCACAGCTACCACTGAGAGTCAAATGCAGAAGGGGCACTTGGCCCAGTTGCTCAGGATCTATAGTAGGTTGGGCCTTGGGACATCAGGAGTAAAAGGCCTCAGCCACCACGGTTGCGGCAAGCAGTGGGGCACCTAGTATTTAGGAACAAAAATAAAGAGGTGGCATTGGCCATTTCCAATCTGCGCCAGTACTGCAATAAGTCCAGTTTTTTTCCTTCGATGCACAAAGGCGAAATGCATAGGCAATGGAGAACACAGGTTTGGGAACTGATCTCAGCACCATGTCCATAGATAAGATGAAGGAGTTATTTAGAGACAGAGGGTGGAGGCTTCCCAGTAGTAGGGACAGAGAGGACCTTGCTAATTTCATTAGGGACCAGTTTGAGATACTGAGGGAATAGGATGAGGCTGTAGTTGACTCTGGGGGGCGAACCATGGTAGGAACCCAGGAAGAGAGCGCTCTGGATTTAGGCTCAAAGATCCCCTTAGCACAGATATTGCCCAGACACATGCCGAGTATGTCCCCAAATTCTTTTTCCAGAGTTTCACCAAGACACTCACCACATTTAGTTTCTAGAATACCTTAGGTGGGTACACCACCTCGAATTTCTAGGGAACCGCTGTCCCCAATTCCAGGAATAAAGTCTGTGGGTGCAGGGCTGGCTTTAGGGTGGTGCGACTAGTGCGGCCGCACTGGGCGCTGATCTGGAGGGGGGGCACTGACCTTAGGGGGGGCTCTGTGTTTAGCAGTAATGTAGTATTTCAAAGCACCTGCGCAGAGTTTCTTGTGGGTCCAGCTTTCAGACAGCAATAAAAATGTCATAATAACTCTTGTGATGAATGTACCTCCTGGAGAGCGATCGAAGTTTTGTCTACGGGCAGTTTTGACACGCCATAAAGTCACGCAGAGGCCTGCTGCGAAGAACAGATCTGTATTTTATGTGGATAGCCGAGTGGGTTAGTAAAGCCAGCTTTTACCTGTGCTTTAAAACAGTGAACTTTATTTGAGAGAGAGGCTATGGAAAGATGAAGGGCACTTTTGCAGGGTGGTAGTGAGGGAATCAATGAAGGAGATCATATGGGAGGGGGGGGGGCGCCAAAAAAAGATTGTCGCACTGGGCGCCACGAGGGCTAAAGCCGGCCCTTTGTGGGTGGGTTGAGTCTAGGACCCAAAATTTGCTATTGGTACTTCAGAAAACTAAGGCTGAGGAAGATGAGAAAACTAGAGAGCTTGAGAGGGAGAAGCTATGACAAGCTCATCAGGGACAAGAGTTAAGGAAGAGGGAGAAACAGGAGGAATGGGGCCGGAAGAGAAAATGCAAGAGAGAAAGAGAGGAGAAAAAGGGAGAAAGGGAGGAAAAACAGAGAGAGTGGGAGGAGAAACAAAAGGAAAAGGAAAGCGAGCTGGACAGGAAAAAGATTGCCCTTGAGAGAGAGAAACTTAGGATAACAGCAATGACAACTCCATCTGGGATAAGTGACTTTAATTCCAGTTCAGGCCAGGTTGTGGCCAAGTTTGCAAAAGATCATGTGCATGTATCTGTGAAAGGTCAGGATATTTTAGAATGGTTTGGGAGCTTTGAGGTCGCTTGTAAGGTGCAGGTCTTAAGTGGGCAGTCTAAGGCAGTTGCCTTAATGGGGCATGTAAGAAATTGGGTTGTTGGCTGAGGGGGGTGTAACCCTACACATGCACCAACCACAATCCTCATCAGGGTGAGGCACAAGCAAACCTTACATTAACCTTACATTAAAGTATTCCTGCAGCAGTTTAAACAGTAATAAAGTGAAAACAGAACACAAAAGAATTCCTACACCAATTGTGATAAATAGCACAGAATGTAATAAATAAATCAAGATCAAAATGACAAAAATCCAACCAGTAGAACCGGAGATTTGCAATTTAAAATATTTAGGCGAAAAAAGCGTCAAAAAGCCTAAAGCGTCACTCGCGGCTATCTGCTCATCTAAGATCGGGAGAAAGTCACAAGTTCACGCCAACCGTGATGGAGCACAAACCAGATGAAGGGACCAGGTTATTTTTGCTGAAAAGTTACCTTCTCAGTCCAGCTCAAAGAGTCATGTTCGCGGTGGAGGGGGCTGCAAGGAGCAGGGAAATGCCATGGACGGTCATCGAAGTAGCGCAAAAATCCTGTTGTGGTCATGAACGGTTGGGCTGTAGCTTCGCGGTGGTGCTCCCCATGAGCGGTCAATGGAATAGTGCGAAGGGTCGGGCTGACGGAACTTTGTGTTGGAGGGCAATGTAAGTGACAAGGTTTTGGCGCCAACGGGCCGGTTCACAGTCGCAAAGAGCCTAAAAACTTAAATTCAGCTCTATTGAGGCCACACCAAGGGTGCAGGACCTAAGAGGCACCACTTGGGGGTCAGGGGCTTACTCCAGCTGGATCTGGGTAATGGTCCGCAGACTAGCCATTGGACTCACTATGGGAGTCCTGGGTTCAGGTGCACATCCAATCCCTCTGACTCAGGCAGGAGGGCAGAAGCCAGCAATCCAGCAAGGCAATAGAACAGTAGGGTAGCAGTCCCGCAGAGTGGCAGTCATTTTAGCAGCACAGCAGTCCTTCTTTCTGGCAAAGTCTCTTCTGGTCCAGATTTGTATTGAAGAGTTGGTGTCTGAGGTCCAACATTTATACCTGGTGCCTCCTTTGAAGTTGGAGAAGCTTCAAGGGGTTTCCCTTTGAATGTCACAGGTTTCCTGCCACCCCTGCCCTGGCTCAAAACTAACTACAGGGGTATGCAGCCCTTAGTGAAGGCAGGACACAGCCTATTCATTTATAAGCATGGCTGTACCGAGCTCCGCCCTCCCATCCTGACAGTGATAGCCCATCCAGGCACACCTAAGCCGTCTATTGTGGGTGGCTACACCCAGTCCTGTGGCCCAGTGGCAGGCTGCAGGCGCTACATGGCTAAGGCAGGAAAATGACAACTTTGTAAAAGTGGCATTTTCACAATTGTAATTTCAAATCCTAGTTTACAATAAGAGAGGATTTTTCATTGCAATTCCAAAGACACCAAATATGAACTGGTCACCTGTTCCATTTAAAAGTTACAGCTTATTAAATATAATAACGTAACACCAATGTTATCCAATGGAAGAGGTAGGCTCTGCAGTAGTGAAAAACTAATTTAAGAGTTTTTCACTACCAGGACATTTATACCTAAAAAGTACATGTCCAACTTTTTAAATACAATACCTCTGTCGTCTGGGCTATACTGGGCTTAACCTTGGGGTGACTTACATGTGTTAAAAAGGAAGGTTTGGGGCCTGGCAAAAGGTTTCTCTTGCCAGATCGAAATGGCAGTTTGTAATTGTGCAAACCCAGATATAGGAAGATCCACGCAATCATATGTATAGGAAAAATTGTTATCTGGTATTTTTGGAGTTGCTGCAGATTGGTATATTCTCCTGAGTAAGAGATTTGAATATAGGAACTAACACAGCGTTTTCCCAGTCTGTGGAAAGCGTCCCAAATCTGCACCTTCATCAGGGGCTTGTTCCTATAAAGTTGTACGAGTCACGCCCGTGAAATGGCGTGTACGACTTTATAGGAACAAGCCCCTGATGAAGGGCGTAGCCCGAAATGCATTGGGCATAACTGTTGAATTTCAAAGTTAATCTTGTTAAAGTTGTATACGTGGATACACCGTTACAACGAATAAAGCTATGAAAATAGAAAATAAATGAACTTTTGAAAAAATACCCTTGTACCACAATTTGAATTATTGGAAATTTATTCAAAAGAGTGCAGATTGCGGATGCTTTCCACAGACTGGGAAAACACTGTGTTAGTTTATAATTGTGCACACTGGCTGCAGTGGCCGACCTGATTCACGTTTAAAGGGCTACTTAAGTGGGTGGGACCATCAGTGCTGCAGGACCACTAGTAGCATTTAATTTACAGGGCCTGGGCACAGGTAATGCCACTTTACTAGGTATGTGCAAGTAAATTAAATTTGCCAATTAGGTATAAACCAATTGTATGATGTTTTAAGGGAGAGCACAAGCACATTAGCGCTTGTTAGCAGTGGTAAAGTGCGCAGAGTCCTAAAATCCAACAAACACGGGTTCAGAAAACAGAAGGGTGAAGGCAAGAAAAATGGCATGACCCTGTAGAAAGGGCCAAGTCCAACACAGCCATTAGAAGGAACAGCTGTCATTCTGAGGATGCCAATAGCAGGCCAAATGGTCTATGAGCGAATGAAGGAAGCCCTTATTAAGCGGTTTGGGCTGAAGCCAGCCAATACCTGCAGAAATTCCATGATTGCAAGAAAACGGATGGTGTTCTGTTTGAGACTTGAATTCATGGTGTATTGCATGATTGGAATGAGTGGGTAAGAGGGATAGAGGCCAAGGATTTTTGGTCACTTAACCAGTTGATGGTGGCAGAGCGGCTCAAGAAGGAGTGCTCTACCCTACTTAGACAATATCTGTATGATCTGACAGAGCAGGATCTAACAAAGCTTGCTGTGTTAGCTGATAAGTAGTTGGCTGACAGGTTTCACAAAGGGCTGGAGCAGCATAGTACTAAGCCAAAGAGGGAGAAGAACTCTCCACAGACTGGTTCCAAACTAGAGGGAAGGAGCCAGGGAAATTCTAACGGGACTCATGAAGGGCATAGGAAACATGGTAATGATAATGTTGTATCCAGAAAGGATTATAATGAGAAGGGAAGGCAAGGAGGTACTTCTAAGTCCACAGTGGTGATTTTTTTAAGTGCCAAAAGGTGGGACACTACAGGCGAGATTGTCAAGAAAGACACTTGACCTAGCCACATCCATGACAGCAAGCATGTTTCATGTGGGTGAAGGTACCTGAGAGGGTTTGGTTTTTCTCAACTTAGTAGCTGAGAGGGATCAGATGCTCTGAAGCACATTCACCCTAACACAATGGCATTTCTGCAAAAAATTAGTATCAATGGGAGGAAAGTACCTGCCCTGAGGGATACTGGAGCCTTCTGCACTCTGGTTGAGAGGAAGTACCTTAAGCCTGAGGAGATACTCCCTGGAACCAAGGATACAGGTTTAGTAGCCTGTGGAGAGACAATGGAGTATCTGCTTGCCAAGTTTGAGATTAAACTAAATTGCTCTTTGAGGTCTTCGGTGTCCTTCTTCTTCTTAGGTCAGCAGGATCTGAAGTTCAGGGCTGAGGGTTTGTACTTAAATACTAAATCTAGGGGCATTAAAGGGAGTACCAGGTAGTAGCCAATGGGCTACCTAACTTTAGGGTGACTACACCCTCCTATGACCACTTCCATTACAAAGTGGGCATGACCCTAACCCTGGTTGGCTAATTCTCTCCAACACAAGATGGAGGAATTTGAAAAGTGGGGTCCACATCACCTGCCCAACCTTAGGGGTGGGGCTGGCTGAATGTGGGCACACCTCCTAATTTAACTAATGTTCCTGCCCGTCCTCCCACCAAAAGTGGAGCAGGGCAGGGGGGTTGGCATCCTCCACTAACTGGAAATGCCAGGGTTGCATTTTAAAGGTGGCATCGCCTTTAAAGCTTCCCACCCTGGTATGCCATTCCGGCTTGGAGGAGGTGTGAAGCACCTCTGCCCACAGCAGTCATTGTTCCTGGGCTCTGTGAGTGAAGGCTCTCGCCCCATGAGGTCAGAAACATGTCTGGTGGTGGCAGGCTGGCTTAGACTAGTCAGAGACCACAGCAGTAGTTGATAGGTTTTCAGGTGACACCTCTAAGGTGCCCTCTGTGTGCATTTATTAATAAATCCAGCACTGGCATCAGTGGGGGTTTATAACGATGAGATGTTTGGTACCAAACATTTCTGGGTACAGTGAAGTCATCATGGTGCTGGGGAACTCGTAATGATGGGTGTCCAGCCCATGTACTCTATATGGCTTCCCTGCGCACTTACAATATCCAAGAATGGACTTAGATATTGCAGGATCATAACTGCTCAGGCAGATATAACCACACATGTGATATAGTGCACCCTGCCTTAGAGCTGGAAGGCCTGAAGTAGGGGTGATTTACCTACATCTCATGCAGTGTCTGTGAGCATGGCACACAGGGATGTGCCATGTTGATGGTTCACTTTTGTCTGCACCAAGACACTCAGCCTGCAATGGCAGTTTGCAATGTATTGGTTAGGGGTCCCTTAGGTGGCACAATTCATGCTGCAGCCCTAGAGGACCCTCTTCAGTCCCAATGCCCTAGGTACCAGGGGTACCACTTACTAGGGACTTACAGGGGTGCTGAAGTTGTGCTAATTGTGGTTCAGTTTTGGGAAAGAGCTCTGGCACTGGGAACCTGGTTAACAGGGACTCAGTGCACTTTCAGTCAAAATGAAATCATGTTTCAGACATAAAAGAGGGTCTAACCATGTCAAAAGAGGCACTTTTCCACACTACATATCAGTCTCAGAGTGTCATGGCTATGGGCTGCGGCTCTAGGGGCACCTCCACCCAGCACAGTTTGTGCAAACACTCTCATGCATGCTCGCTTTGTGGCAAAATGCACTGCGCCTTCCCCTTGGCACGATATTGGTGGTTTTGTACTCAACCTTGTCACAAACACTTGAGACTTTAAATGTTATGTATGGACGCAAGCAATGTTATGTGCATCTATGACACAAGCACTGTGACTGTACCGTTACTGTAAGAATATCTCGTGCTCCAACAATGAATATGCCCATATATTTCATGCGCTATGATTATGATTATTTATGCCCATATATTTTAAACAAAAAACTGTTTTCCTTTTCGTTTGCCTTTTATTTAAAAATGAAAACATTGTTCTTTTCTCCTACAATACTGCTGAGTTCTCCGTATCGGTAAATATGGGCCACGCCCTCTCCCAGGACGTATTGCAGCGTGGGATCCATCTTGGGCGGGTTCCTTCTATAAAAATGGACCGCGCCCTTTTACTCGCGCTCGTTACCCTCTCCCGTTTTTCCGCTGTCAGAGCATCGTGGCGGCTGAGCTGGAACATCTTCAGCTGTTCAGCGCAAGGGATTTCTGGACGAAGGTACAGACAATGCTTGGCACTTGGAAGGTCAAATGCTCGACAGAGTCGTGGTAAGAGCATTCCTTCCATTTCTTTGGGATCTCGATTGGACTGTGATCTATGAGTGCTTCGTGGATAATTTTTGTGAAAAGAACATGTGCATAACAGTTGTGATTGTGGAAGTCTGAACTCTTTGGTCATCTCTACAGAAACTTTAACCCTTGAAGTTGGTTATAGATACTTTTTTGGAACTATTGACAATTACTGATTTCTACAGAAACCATTAACCCTTGAGTGGTTTCTAGGTGATTTTGTGGAACTTTTGCTAATCATTTAGAGAACATTTGCTCTTGACAGTTCATCTCTTGTATAAAGTTGCGAAGCAGGTCCCGCATAAAAACCACATCTCGTCATTTTATGGAACAAGCTGACATAGTTCTAAAGGAATAAGACTGCTGGTGGGTATTAGTACTTTCATTCTTTTAACCTACTAAGATATAGTTGAAGTATTCCACCTGTATGCAGAACCACTGATGTTTCTCATATATTCTATTGTAGTGTTCTCATTCCCACTCTTTCCAGATTAAGCAGTAGGGGAGACACAGGTGAATATGCTAAAATCATTAGTAAAATTGTATCAGTATTTAATAGAAAGTCAGTCTGTTTAACACTCTTTACAATTTCTATTTACAGATCTCCTTCTCTGCTGTTCCTATCCCAACACCCTTTCCCCCATCTGGCCACTGTAATGTTCTGTGTCATAACGACAATCCGACTTGGAGCTGCCTGGAGGTGGACCCTTCTAACATCGTGCAAGCCCTGAGGAACGTCGACACCTGACAGAGTAACGAGCCCACGGATTACTTTTCTCCTGGCTTGCTCGATTTTAGAATGGCCACCCTAGATGACATCCTCAAAGCCTTAGGGCATGTGCAACAAGAGTTGGCAGACTCTAAAGCACGTACTACAGCATTAGCAGATAGTATTTCACATTTACAACACAGAATAGAAAGTAGGGAAAAAGCGGCATGGAATACTTTTGATGTTCCTGTGGGCAAATTTCTGAGTGCAGTTCATTCTGTAGGTCACGGCACTGCTGGTGGAGGTGTAAATTCTACGTCTATATCTGTGACGGTTCCTCCCCAAATACCACTAGCTGTACCAGAACGTTTCTCTGGAGATCCGGCTAAAATCCAGATCTTCCTCACCCAAATAGAATTGCATTTTACTTGTAGGCCCACATCATTCCCAGATGCACAATCCAAAGTAGCATTTCTCATCTCTTACTTAATCAGTGACGCAGCTTCTTGGGCTGTCCCATTAGTCCTTGAGGATAACGCCATTCTGTATAACTGGAAAGCCTTTGTCCGAGAGTTTGAGAAAGTGTTTGATAGGAGGGCAGCAACACTATAAGCAGATTGGGAACAATTGGAATTGCGTCAAGGTAATCGAGATCTGGTCACGTATTTGACACACTTTAATCGTTTGGTGTCAGAAACGAAGTGGCCTGAGGAAAAAAGAGCTGCGATTTATTACCATGGGTTGCGTGACGAATTGAAAGATGTCCTAGCGCAAATAGACCCGCAACCTAAGGGATGCACTGAACTTATTAATCTAACCTTGCGTTTGGATCATAGACTAACTGAACGAAAAGGACGTCATCCTGAACGTAGTAGTTATCGATTTGAACGTAGTAAACCACTACTCAGTACCGCACCACAGGACAATCATAGCGAACCCATGGAGATAGGATCAGTTCGCCCAGCTCTAACTAAAGAAGAAAAAGAGTCACGTAGAAAGAATGGATTATGTTTGTATTGTGGCAAAAAGGGTCACTTTGTCAAAGAATGTCCTACCAAACCAAGAAACAAAAGCTTTCAACCAGCTGTTAAGACCATAAGTACAACTGTAGCTCCGACGGAAAACTAATCTGCTCAAAAGATAAACAGGGGGATCTTTTGAGTGCTTGGCAAATCCCCTCCATAAAAACTTCCACGAGTAGTCGAGTTGCCCATTTGACGCTAGAAATGGTGTTGGAAATCACATCAACAACTAGACATTCAATCACTGTGCTCCTTGATTCAGGAGCAACAGGAAATTTTGTAGATTCAGTAGTGGCACAGTAATCACAGTTACCATGTGAACCTAAGGCAAAAAAGGAGATTGTGCAGACCGTAGATGGGCGTGTTTTGACTTCTGGGCCCATTACTAAACAAACCAAAGCCTTACAACTGGAATTTACAGTAGCAACCATGCGACATACTGAAACCATCTCTTTTAATCTTATTAGTGCTCCTCAATATGGATTTATTCTTGGGATGCCATGTTTACAAAACCATAATCCACAGATCGACTGGGTTCAACGAAAAATCACTGACCTTTCGGATTTTTGTAAACAACATTGTGTTGTGAATTCATGTAATCCAAGGAGACTTGAGCAAGTGCAAGATCATGCCTTAGCTACAGCCGAAAAGAGAAAGAGACCATGTTACCCCCACAGTATGAAAAATATCGTGAAGTTTTTAACGAAAAACAAGCAGATAGTCTACCTCCTCATCGGGCATATGATTGCCAAATAGACTTAATACCTGGTTCTGTGGTCCCTAATTGTCGTATTTATGCTCTAGCTGAGAAAGAAAACAAATACTTACGAGAATACCTAGATAAATACCTAGCCAACGGTTTCATTCGACCTTCCAAGTCCCCTGCGGCCTCTCCATTATTTTTCATACCAAAAGCCAATGGCGAGCTCCGTCCCTGTATTGACTATAGAGCACTGAACAAAATCACAGTAAAAAACAAATATCCACTCCTGCTCATCCGTGTTCTGCTAGATCAAGTAGAAACAGCCGTAGTGTACACTAAATTAGATCTAAAAGGTGCATATCATCTGGTACGCATGAGAGCAGGGGATGAGTGGAAAACGGCATTTAAGACCAGGTATGGACTCTTTGAATACACCGTGATGCCGTTTGGGCTTTGTAACGCCCCAGCGGCATTTCAATTTTTCCTGAATGATATCCTGCGAGACTTCCTAGACAAATTCGTCATTGTATACATAGACGATATTTTAATCTATTCCACTTCCAACGAACTGCACGAACAACATGTTTTAACTATTCTGGAACAACTACAGAAACACGGCCTATACTGCAAAATGAGCAAATGTGACTTTCATGTCACCGAGGTCGAATTCTTAGGTGTCATATTAACTCCTGGAGGCTTTCAAATGGCACATAGGAACATTCAAGCAGTACTCAATTGGCCAAGTCCTAAAACAATACATGATGTCCAGTGTTTTCTGGGCTTTGCAAATTTCTATAGACGTTTCATTGTTCATTTTTTTCAAACTATAGCTCCAATCACCCATCTATTGAGAAAAAAAGTCCCATTACAATGGAGCTCTGAGGCTCAAAAGGCATTTGATCAGCTTAAACTAGCTTTTACTTCTGCTCCTGTTCTAGTTCATCCCAACCCATAACAACCTTTTATCGTGGAGGCTGACGCCTCTGATATAGCAATAGGTGCTATTCTATCACAAAGAAGTCCACTCACAGGTCAGTTGCATCCTGTAGCCTTTATGTCTACAAAACTATCTTCAGCAGAAAGGAATTATACAATTGCTGAGAAAGAACTATTAGCAATAAAAGAGGCTTTCAAAGAATGGAGACACCATTTATTAGGAGCACGACATCCCATCACTGTGTTCACTGACCACCGCAATTTACAGTTTATGAAAACAGCTCGAGTATTGACTCCACGTCAATTGCGGTGGATGCTCTTTTTCTCTGAATATGATTTTTTGGTTACATTCCGCCCAGGTATAGACAATAAAAAAGCTGATGCACTAACCCGCCAAGATTCAACCCAAATCCCTTTAACTGAAAAACCACAAGCCATAATCGATCCAGACAAAGTTCTTATTATTATTCATTATTTCCACTGAAGACTTTCTGGAGTCAGTACGAGATCATTTCCCTGTTCAAATGTGGAAAGACTGGTTGACACAAGACGCCAATAGCCAAATTATTCAGGATCTACCATTTCATGAAACAGCCTTGTTCCTAACAACAGAACAGTTACGGAAAACAGTATTCGATTGGCATCATAATCATCCATGTTCCGGGCATCCCGGTAGATTAAAAACAATAACAACAATTCAACTAAATTTCTGGTGGCCCAAATTGACTCAAGATATCACAAAATGGGTAGCTAATTGTGAAATAAGTGCTCGCAACAAAAGTGAACATGGAAAACCCAGAGGTTTGCTACTGCCTTTACAGACTCCACAAAGACCATGGGAGCATTGCTCTATAGACTTCATTACAGATCTACCAAACAATCAAGGTCACACATGTATCCTTGTAATTGTGGACAGTTTCTCCAAATTGGGGCATTTCATAGCATGCAGAAAGGTACCCACATCTAGTGAATTAGCTAATCTGCTCCTCTTTAATGTTGTCCGTTTGCATGGAATCCCGAAAAAGATTATTTCCGATCGTGGAACCCAATTTACTGCCACATTCTGGTCCCAATGGTGTCAAGCCTTGCAAATCTCTCCTACTCTTTCCACAAGTTACCATCCTCAGACCGAAGGTCAGACCGAGAGACTCAACCAAACTCTTAAGCAATACTTACGTTGTTATGTTACCTCCACAAACAACTCATGGGTTCAATTACTTTGGTTAGCAGAAATTGCTTACAATGCTGCTCATCATACATCCTTACAGACCTCCCCTTTCTATTCCACATATGGTTTTCATCCCTCTTATTTGCCAGTGGTTCTTCCCGAAAGTCATAGTTTAGTTCCATCTATCTCTACAGGAGTTAAACAGATCCAGAAAGTGCATTCTCAAATCATGCAACGACTAAATCTGGCAAAAAACAACTACAAGAAGACAGCTGACAAACATCGCAGGCCTGATCCTCAATACGCAGTGGGTGACAAGGTGTGGCTTTCCACCAAAAACATACAGTTCAAAAACAAAAAGGCATTTCACCCCAAATTCATTGGTCCATATACCATCGTCAAACAGGTCAACCCTGTCGCTTACAAGCTGCAGCTTCCACCTCCGCTGAGGATCCATCCTGTTTTTCACACCTCGCTACTGAAGCCTGCGCCCCAGACGTGCTTGTCTCCACCTGCTCCTCTGGTGCTGGATGATCACGACGAATTTGAGGTCCATCGTATTTTGGATTCTCACAGGCGCGGTTTGCCCTTATGGTATCTAATCTCTTGGAAAGGCTATGGTCCTGAACATGACTCTTGGGAACCTGCTGAGAACGTGCATGCACCTCGGCTGGACCGTCGTTTCCATGACTCCTACCCTTGTAAACCTGCCCCTAGAGACCGCTTGGGAGGGGGGAGTACTGTCATGGCTATGGGCTGCGGCTCTAGGGGCACCTCCACACAGCGCAGTTTGTGCAAACACTCTCATGCACGCTCGCTTTGTGGCAAAATGCACTGCGCCTTCCCCTTGGCACGATATTGGTGGTTTTGTACTCAACCTTGTCACAGACACTTGAGACTTTAAATGTTATGTATGGACGCAAGGAATGTTATGTGCATCTATGAGCACAAGCACTGTGACTGTACTGTTACTGTAAGAATATCTTGTGCTCCAACAATGAATATGCCCATATATCTCATGCGCTATGATCATGATTATTTATGCCCATATATTTTAAACAAAAAACTGTTTTCCTTTTCGTTTGCCTTTTATTTAAAAATGAAAACATTGTTCTTTTCTCCTACAATACTGCCGAGTTCTCCGTATCGGTAAATATGGGCCACGCCCTCTCCCAGGACGTATTGCAGCGTGGGATCCATCTTGGGCGGGTCCCTTCTATAAAAAGGGACCGCGCCCTTTTACTCGCGCTCGTTACTCTCTCCCGTTTTTCCGCTGTCAGAGAATCGTGGCGGCTGAGCTGGAACATCTTCAGCTGTTCAGCGCGAGGGATTTCTGGACGAAGGTACAGACAATGCTTGGCACTTGGAAGGTCAAATGTTCGACAGAGTCGTGGTAAGAGCATTCCTTCCATTTCTTTGGGATCTCGATTGGACTGTGATCTATGAGTGCTTCGTGGATAATTTTTGTGAAAAGAACATGTGCATAACAGTTGTGATTGTGGAAGTCTGAACTCTTTGGTCATCTCTACAGAAGTTTAACCCTTGAAGTTGGTTATAGATACTTTTTTGGAACTA
Source organism: Calotriton arnoldi (assembly GCA_963921515.1). Lineage (NCBI taxonomy): Eukaryota > Metazoa > Chordata > Amphibia > Caudata > Salamandridae > Calotriton > Calotriton arnoldi. Next base: position 662,005 of record CAWUFW010008542.1, read on the forward strand.
TTGACAATTACTGATTTCTACAGAAACCATTAACCCTTGAGTGGTTTCTAGGTGATTTTGTGGAACTTTTGCTAATCATTTAGAGAACATTTGCTCCTGGCAGTTCATCTCTTGTATAAAGTTGCGAGGCAGGTCCCGCATAAAAACCACATCTCGTCATTTTATGGAACAAGCTTACATAGTTCTAAAGGAATAAGACTGATGGTGGGTATAAGTACTTTCATTCTTTTAACCTACTAAGATATAGTTGAAGTATTCCACCTGTATGCAGAACCACTGACGTTTCTCATATATTCTATTGTAGTGTTCTCATTCCCACTCTTTCCAGATTAAGCAGTAGGGGAGACACAGGTGAATATGCTAAAATCATTAGTAAAATTGTATCAGTATTTAATAGAAAGTCAGTCTGTTTAACACTATTTACAATTTCTATTTACAGATCTCCTTCCCTGCTGTTCCTACCCCAACACACTTTCCCCCATCTGGCCACTCTAATGTTCTGTGTCATAACGACAATCAGACTTGGAGCTGCCTGGGGGTGGGCCCTTCTAACATCGTGCAAGCCCTGAGGAACGTCGACACCTGACACAGAATGAGGCTGGAATCATCTCTGATTTGCAGAGACCAGGACAAGGCAGTTTGTAGGTTAAGGACAAACTATGGGAAAGGAGTAGCCGTGCAGGTCATGGCATCTGCTCCAAAGCAAGGATGAGGCTCCTGAGGCAGACCATCTGCTGGAGTCTAAGTCATTTTCAGAGCTCCATAGTTTGTTACCTACTAGGGGGCCTACCCAGGAAGATTTCTGCAAGACACTGGAGGGGTGCTCTTCACTTGTGGGAATTTGGAAGGAAGCCTAGGATTAGGTCAGCAAAGCAGTGGTCGGAAAACACTATGTTGGCTGTGAGGATGGTCTACTCTAGAATGAACCAGTAAATCCTGAGCCAGGAACTAGCAGGAGGCTAGTGGTTCCATTAGTGCACAGGGGCTTCCTGTTGTCACTGTCCCATGAAGTGCCCTTAGCAGGACACTTAGGATTAGAGAAACCTAGGATAGGTTGGACCCTCCCCTCTACTTGCCAGGGATGCTCAGAGACACAGCGAGGTTCTATAGAGTCTGTTCTGCTTGGCAGATGAGTGGTAAGACAGGAGGGAAGACTAAGGCACTGTTAGTGCCTCTACCAATTGTAGGTGTTCCATCTAAGTGAGTAGGAACAGACATAGTGGGTCCATTTGACCCCTCCCCCTCATAGTCAAGCAACAAGAATATCTTGGTTATGGTGGATCATGCCACTAGGTACCCTGAAGCTGTATGTCTGTGGAGTATGACTGCAGAAGTGGCAGTGAAAGCTCTCCTAGGGATTTTTTCAAGGGTCGGATTTCCGAAGACGGTATTTCCAACCGGGGGAACTAACTTCTTCTCTTCTTATATGAGAGAGATGTGGGAGCAAGCTGCTGTGACATACCACTTCTCCACTGCAAACCAGCCACAAAATAATGGTTTGGTGGATCGGTTTAACAAAACACTGAAGAGCATGATGAGAACTTTGACAGAGAACCTCCGGAGGAAGTAGGATCCTCTCCTTTCACGCTTCTTGTTTGCCTACCAAGAGATTCAGTAGAAGAGATTAGGGTTCAGTCCCTTTGAACTTCTTTATGGACACCCGGTGCAGCGTCCATTTGCCTTAGTAAGAGAAGGGTGGGAAGGAACCTCAGAGTCTCCACAGAAGGATGTGGTGGACTATGTGATTAATCTCCCGAAGTAGATGGTGTAATACATGCGTCAGGCAAAGGAAAATCTTCAGGCTAGACGAGCTCTGATGAAGAAATGGCATGACCAGAAAGCTACGCTGACTGGGTATCAGGAAGGCCAGAATGTGTTGATGCTGATGCCTATTTGTCACAAGGCTTTGGAGGACAAATGGTGTTGGCCATACAAAGTATTTCAGAAAGTGTCTGAAGTAAACTACTTGGTTGACACAGGTACCACAAGGAAACCCAAGAGGATGTTCCAAATGAACAAGCTGAAGCCTTGCCTCTGGAGAGACAACACAAATAATTTCATGGTTATGAAAGTGAAGGAAGACAGTTAGCCCCTGAGTTTAACACCTGAGCAGCAGAGAGAATGTAAAGAGAAGTTAGGATGGTTTGTAAACCTCTTCCTGCTGACTCCAGTATTGGCACCTGTCTGTGTGCATGACAAAGACACAAGTGATAGGCTATCAGAGACAGGGCAGAGTATACAGAATGTCTGACCAGGTTCTGGGATGCATTAAGGTGAAAGTCGCCAAAATGTGGAACCTGGGAGTCATTGAGAGATCTTGTAGTCTTTTATCTAGTCCTGTGGTTGGTTCTAGTGCCAAAGCAAGGGTCTACTGACTTGTGGTTGTGCTTGGACTATCAAGTCCTCAATGAGGTAACCATAACTGATGCAAAGTACTTGAGCACCTTGGATCTGACCAGTGGATATTGGCAGATCACTTTGGCACCAAATGCTAGGGAGAAGACTGCATTGTCTATGTCAGAGGGTCTATATCACTTTAAGGGGATGCCCTTTGGATTGAACAATACTCCTGCTACTTTTCAGTGCCTGGTGAACCATGTTCTTGCAGGGTTAGAAGAGTTCTGCGTGGCATACTTGGATGGTATTGTGGTGTTCATCAGTTCATGATGAATTCACGTGAGGCACCTGGAACAAATGTTGGCAAGGATATAGGAGGTGAAACTGACCATCAAAACAACTAAGTGCCAGGTGGGGTAGTCCCAGGTAGTCTACTTTAGGCATGAGGCGGGGAATGGGAAGATTCGCCCTCTGGATGCCAAGATTCAGTCTGTGATGGGTTGGGAGGTACCTACTACCTAGACCGGTATTAGTGCCTTTTTAGGACTCACTGGGTATTAGGTGAATTTTGTGGCCAACTATTGAAGTATAGTTGCTCCATTAACTGGTTTGACCTGTTGGAAGCAGCCCAGGATGGTAAGATGGACTGCAGAATGTCAAAAAGCATTTGAGGAACTGAAGAAGGCACTATGCACTGCACCAATGCTGAAAGTGCCTGACTGCAGACAGCCTTTCATTCTACAGATGGATGCCTCTGACAAAAGAGTTGGAGCGGGGTTAGCGCAACTGGATGGCAAAATTAGAGCATGTCCCGTAGCCTTTATTAGTAGGAGATTAGTAGCCAGAGAGCAGAACTGGGCGGCTAATGAGAAGGAGTGCTTTGCCATTGTGAGGGCCTTACGTGAATTCCGCTCCATATTTGTTTGGCACTAAGTTTGTGGTGCATACAAATCATAATCCACAAAAATGTTGATGACTATAAAGGGAGACACTGAAACTGTTGAGATGGTCTATTTCTGTGCAATGGCTAGAGCCTGGGAAACGTATACTACAAGAATAGAGCAGTGCTGTGCAGTATATGTGTGGTTAGTGCATGTACTGAGTGTATGTATGCCTGCGGTAATACATTACATGAGAAATGTAGTGCTATGCAGTGTGTGCGCAATGAAAGCATCTGCTAGGTGTATGGGTGCTTGTGTGAAGTACAATACATGAAGGGTGACGGGTTGTACAGCACACACAAGTTGGATATGTATGCTGGTAGTGTGCTGGCAGTGTGCTTGTTTGCAAATAGCATACTGGTTCAAAACAGAACAGCTTCAGCACTGAACTGTGCACACAGACTGAATGTGTGTGCTGAATGCATGTGTGGCTGTAGTGGAACAATGCATGGAGGTAAAAGGGGAGAGTAAGTGTGCTGTGAATGTACACTGAGTGCAAGTGTGCCTGCAATGTTACATTACATGGGGGGCCCTTGGGAAGCCCATTCCTACCTGGTGAAGCCATGAAGAGAATAGGAATAGCCCCAAACAGATTGGTGTATTGGTGCAATCCTGTGAGCTGGGTGCGACACACATTGGAGGAAAGGAGGAAGAGACTCCCCCTTTATACTATAAAGGGGTGCTCTGTGATTCAGTGATAGATCATGCTCCAGCCGAGGGGATTTGGGCCCTTTTTGTCCCCTCTGACTCTGATCTTTTTGAGGAGCTTGAGGAATAAAGGAGTTAGGTTTCAATGCAAATTCACAAATACAGTGCAACCCATTTGGCAACACAGTAAAGCGCCAAGTCAGGAAGTCAGGCTAAACATAGATTTATTACAAATTCGAAGCCAATGTAATATAAATCAGTTTTAGAAACATCGCATAGTGATACAAAATTATCAAAGGAATTCCAATTCTGTGATCAAAATTAATTCTCAATAGTAAATAATCAATGAAAACCTCAGTAGTGATGGTACAAAGTAAAAGAAACACAGCAGAATAAGAAGCTTGAAAGGTCCGATCCTGCTGTCTATGATGCATGAAGATTTCTAATTCTCTAATTAAACCTACACTAAAATACTAAACTAAGCTTCAATTAGATCCATAAAACAAAGAGAAAGGTGTCAGCATGAAACTTCAGCAGAAGTTTCTAAAAATAAGAATTGCATAGCATGAAGCCAAACAATGAGAATAAAGCATAGAATGTAAGGCATAGAGGTCTAAACCTCTCCTATCCTAAAGAAGTATCAGCATAATGTGTGTGCAAAGACACAGAACATTACCTAGCTATGGCCTCAAAGTCCCTCCTAATTATTGTCATGGAGCCAATTTAGGTCTATGTACCATCTTGTTCAAAACGGATATCTCCTTCTGAATATTCACTGTTCTTCATTTCAGCAGCACACGGCCAAGCAGAGTCATGTTTGTTCAATTCCATTGACGTTCTTGATGTTCTCAATGAAAATCTTTTCAACGCAAACATAATAATGTTGTGTTTCTCAAGGCCCTACCGCTAGCTCACTGTACCTCATTCATTCACAACAGCAGACTGTTGTTCATGTAATTTCTTTGTCCTGCCATCTCCTGATGACATTAGCATAGAGTGGGCAGAATCAATACCCACGTAGTAGTGTAGTGCTTACATGCCAAGGTAATATGACGTTTCATAAAACTGTGCTCTGATTTGCTGAGAATATAATTATTTTGCTCATACCATGATAATTTTGGAGAGCTGATGAATTCCTATGCAAGAAAACTGTATATAAACCATCAATATGGGGGATGAGCCAGAAGACTTTTCGATGCTATTAGGGATGCTGTCCGTTTTCTTATTGATTTTGCTGCTTGTTTGGAGCTCAGAATTATTCTGATTCTGCACTTCATTCTGTATCAATCTACTTGCTGAGAGCCTTTATGACAATAACCTTATGCTTTTGCATTTATAATTTCTGTATCACACCTTTTGAATTTGTGTAATCAATCTTTTAAATGTTTCTTTCTGCCCTAAAACTCAATTACTGAGTCTGTCCTTACTTAACTGATTATATTTTGATATGTTGGGCCTTATCTCGAGAAGAGATGGCCTCATGAAATTGAGGTTTGACACCATCTCCGATTCATCAACTCCGGGGTGTATTGTTGAGGTAATACTTTGGGGTGCATAATTTTAGGGGTTCTCTGTGTCCACACAATCCACTGTTCTAGCCTCTTCCTACCTGCATTTTAAGTAAGATCTGCCATGTGTAGGCAGTGCACGCCACTGGAACTGGGAATGGGCACTGCAGGGATACACACCATTACACCACCACAGTTACAGCTCAGAAGCTCACGAGCTGCAGTGGCAGTATTCATGCATGGCCCCTCTGATGGTGAGCACAGCCCAGTGGACTTGCAGTCAGTGACAGCTTGTGACTGCGCACTGATGGGTGCAGCTTCAAGTTCCTTCACCAACCAATGTGACCATGCCCGTCCGCCCCCACACATACACATGTACATCATTGAAGTGGCGGCTAGTGCACATGCATGCACTGTGTACCCGCAGTCTGCCTGAGCCCTCCCACTGCCCAACAGTGCACAACATTTAATTTATAAGCCAAACTATCAGTGTTATCTCATCTAATTTTAATTTTAATTCAGCCAAATCTAAATAGAACCACCACTGCCCTGACAAATATTGTGAGCCAGAAGTCACAACCATACTGACAGGGCGCGGAATGGGTCGCAGTTGAGACACCTGACGACCTGCATTTGACGTTGGAGGACTTTCGTGCCAGGTCCATGAGATTAAAAAATACCCATAGTCAATAAAATGTAATTATACATCTTCTGTCAATGTCTCCCCTCCATCTCAGGGCCCTTCAGCCTGACAGCATCATTATATGCGAAGGGCAAGGAAGTTAGCTGAAGGGAGCAGGATGAACAGCATGCTGGGAGCACCATTTAAAAACACCTGTAGCCGCCTGTGCCTCTGTGCAGCGGCGGCAAACTCCAGCCAATGCAACGAGGAGTGACGGCCAATTAGTTCTGGATTTAATCTGACAGTAAATGTTCTTGTTGTTGTGAAAAGATGCGAATGAAAGAAAGACTGAAGTTTGGCCAATGTTGTCTTAAATTACTGTCTGTTGGCTCATACCGTTTAGCTTGCATCAAGTTCAGGTATTTACGGACAATAAAGTATTTGAGCGTTATCCTAGTTAATTGTGATGTCTGTTGGCATGCGAGCTGTGTCTCTTATCCCTAAAATTTCAAACTTTCACTTCTGATGACAGTGCTTTGAGAAGAAACACAAAGCTTCTTGCTTTTAGTCTGCTAGATGTAATGCCAATGCCAGGCCATTACTGTTGACATCGCTATCTTTTCCAAGTCGCCTGTTAGCAGAACGCGCTGCTGATGTGTGCTGCCATGGCAACAGGTGAGTTTTCTTGCAGGGCACTGACGCTCGTAGACCAAAGGAGCCCTTTCTGACTCAATGGCGATGATGCACTCGCTGCTCCTTTCCTTTTCTCCTCAGCGTCAGAGTCTTCTGAAATATAGATGTTAGTGTGAAAAGCACAACGTCTGTCAACAGGTGTGGTGTCTTTTTCTTTATTCACCTAGGGTAGCTGTAAATGTTATGAGTTTTCAAACAATGTAAACTTCCTTTGAATTCATGGCAATTCCACTGAACTTCCGAAACCTTTGGATCGTGCATATTTTACCACAAAAAGTGGTCACACCCCGCATACAGATGCGTACGTTGCAGTGACGTTTGAGTGAGAAGGCATAAGGCTCACACGTGACAAGTTGCATTAACATATCCTTACTTGGTACTTCTAACCCTCCTACAAAAGAGCCCTTCAGTTCTGCACATTTTTTCTAAGACCCCCTCGTCGCCCTGTAGGGTGGCCAAACATCCCTAATAATGCTTGTTTTCAGGTTCCGCAGACTTTGGGCCGGATGAGGTTCAGTCCCAATCTGGTTCCCAGGGCCTCTGATGTCCGGCCTACTTTTGTAAGCTGCAGATGTGCCGGCAGTGTTGGAAGCCCCGCAGTGTGAAGCTGAAGAGTGCGTGGTTGTATTTTGCTCTTGCACTGACCTGCTCCCTAGAGTCCGGTGTGTGGGAGTTTTACACGCTGGTGTTCAGTTGGGAAGCAGATTTCAAACTAACTAGAAAATAACGCTGGTTCTTAACTAATGCTCAGGATAAATGTGCAAAGTTTGATGAAATAACATATTTACAATGCATAAAACTGTAAAAAAAAAAACTATTTACTCGTCCTAGGCCAAACAAAATGGCGAAAGCAATGGTGCTTGAAAAAATAAGCTTGAATAGAAAATGCTGAATGCATAAAAAGAGATTGCTTCTTGACCACATCATGAACTTTTGTATAAATGAACAACTAAGGGGTCGATTCCGATCTCGGTCGGAGACGCACCCAACGCCATTCGGTCGGGAAAAAAGCCATGCGAATGCCTGTTTCCCGACCGATTCGCACATGAATCCGAACGAACAAGTACGATGCGCACAACAGCACAGATTCCGACCGAGTCGTACTCACCCAATCCAGGTCCTGATCCCCGACCGAGCCGGATCCGTAAACGCAGATACGAGTCGCCTGGAAGCCAAAAAGCAGCCCCGTCCGGCCGGACAAGTACGATGCGCTTCCCGTACGCGCCGAACCCGTCGCTACGCACGGCACATCAAAGCATCCGGGAGAGGCGCACATAAGCTCCGAATCGCGCCACAACACGATCCACGGCTACGAGACGAACACGGCAGCGACGAGGACGAGGCGAAGCAACGACGAAGACGAACGAGACGAACCAACAATGAATCCCATCGTTCCGATCCTACCAATATTCTATATCTACTACCGGAACAGGCACGGACGCGTACGGCGCAGAAGGTAGGTCAGACACCAACCACAAACACAAACTACACGTACCCGACATATCACACACACACACAGGGATGCAGAAATTACTTACTCCAGAAACAGCAGCACCATAGGGGCGGGATGCCCATCACCAATGCCACATATACACATAGGGGCCCGGTTGCCTGTCACTACTACCACCCTTACCCAGGGGGTGCCAGGTGCCTACCACTACTACCACCTCTACCCAGGGGGTGCCAGGTGCCTACCACCACTGCCACCTCTACCCAGGGGGTGCCAGGTGCCTACCACTACTACCACCTCTACCCAGGGGGGGCTGGATGCCTGTCACTACTACCACCTCTACCCATGGGGGGCTGGAGGCCTGTCACTACTACCACCTCTACCCAGTGGGGTGCCAGGTGCCTACCACTACTGCCACCTCTACCCATGGGGGTGCCAGGTGCCTACCACTACTGCCACCTCTACCCAGGGGGTGCCAGGTGCCTACCACTACTACCACCTCAACCCAGGGGGTGCCAGGTGCCTACCACTACTACCACCTCTACCCATGGGGGTGCCAGGTGCCTACCACTACTGCCACCTCTACCCATGGGGGGCTGGATGCCTGTCACCACTACCACCTCTACCCAGGGGGTGCCAGGTGCCTACCACTACTACCACCTCTACCCAGGGGGTGCCAGGTGCCTACCACTACTACCACCTCTACCCAGGGGTGCCAGGTGCCTACCACTACTACCATCTCTACCCAGGGGGTGCCAGGTGCCTACCACTACTGCCACCTCTACCCATGGGGGGCTGGATGCCTGTCACCACTACCACCTCTACCCAGGGGGTGCCAGGTGCCTACCACTACTACCACCTCTACCCAGGGGGTGCCAGGTGCCTACCACTACTACCACCTCTACCCAGGGGTGCCAGGTGCCTACCACTACTACCACCTCTACCCAGGGGGTGCCAGGTGCCTACCACTACTGCCACCTCTACCCATGGGGGGCTGGATGCCTGTCACCACTACCACCTCTACCCAGGGGGTGCCAGGTGCCTACCACTACTACCACCTCTACCCAGGGGTGCCAGGTGCCTACCACTACTACCACCTCTACCCAGGGGTGCCAGGTGCCTACCACTACTACCACCTCTACCCAGGGGGGCTGGATGCCTACTACTACCACCCCCACTCACAGGATGGCAAATACATGCCACAAGAAGCACACACCAGCAGAAAGAATGCAACACAAAGACATCCCCCCCACCATGACAAGCGTGTGTAGACTGTGTCAAATGCCTACAACACTGAACAGGACTGTGGACATACAATGTGACCCCCTATCACAAGTGCCACACATAAATGTGTGTGGCACCCACAATGCAAGCAGGCCATGACCATTGTGGCAATGGGGTCCAAACCCCCATCATCACAGTGCCCAAAATGTAAGTGTGGGGTCCATAGCTGAAGCACATATTGAACATTGTGGCAGTGGGGTCCAGACCCCCATCATCACAGTGACCAAAATGTGAGTGTGGGGTCCATAGCTGAAGCACATATTGAACATTGTGGCAGTGGGGTCCAGACCCCCATCATCACAGTGACCAAAATGTGAGTGTGGGGTCCATAGCTGAAGCACATATTGAACATTGTGGCAATGGGGTCCAAACCCCCATCATCACAGTGACCAAAATGTGAGTGTGGGGTCCATAGCTGAAGCACAAATTGAACATTGTGGCAATGGGGTCCAAACCCCCATCATCACAGTGACCAAAATGTATGTGTTGACAAAGAATAAGCTGCAACTGCCAAACTGCATGGATTATTCCTGGTCACAGAACAACAAACACATCAGTGGCAAAGTAGTGCTTGTGTCCCATAGCAACATAGAATGGGGGAGGCAAACAGTGCAGTGCAAACAAGACATACCTTTGGCCATGTGCAGACAAACATCACCCATGGGGGCTGACACTGTCAACATTCATCAATGACTCAATGACAGAAGTGACCATCAGAATGCAGACCCACATATTTGCACCAATGGGCACACAAATTCAGATACCCAGTGGAGACTGTAGAAGGGAGGTGAACAGATACCATACCATGGCAGCAATGGGACACACACACAATGATCATTGTGCTGACTGATGACCTAGGAGTCCCAGGGACAGCAGGGCAAACACACCAAACAACATACAGCCAATGGCACACTAAAGATATGCCAATGCAGTGGTGCAGATGCACAAACACAAACAGGCAGACCCACACTGCACATCAAACACAACAGTTGAGGGGGGTACCAGTGTCCCCAGGCAAACACACAACACATGAGGAGGCCTGAATACCAATTACACAGACGTGCATACAGTGCCACACGAAGGTAACTCATGGATCCAAATCCGCTATGTGGGCAATCAGGCATTGTCAGATGAGAGGGAGCACAAATCACACACGTCACACAAGCATGTAGGAACAGCAACTGACACAGCAAGACACACAGACACCACAGCACCACACCCAGGGCCCCCACAATGTGGTGACCCTGGGCTGCATTACAATCCCACTGTGATGACAAAGCTAGATGTTGTTCACACTGTGAAACACAGTCATGTGTCCTGAGCCACAAACTACCATCACACCTACACAAGCACAAATCAACAAGCACGGCCTGTCAGCCAAGGCCAACATGGAGGCAGGGGTCTAGCCGGGCAACAACTCTCATCTGCACACACTCAACACCACACACCTCGACCTCCAACAATGTGCAGCAGTGAAGCTCACATGCACTGGTGACATTGCACATGCACCCATGACAATCCCAGGGGGGGTGGTGGGAACCAAGGTGCAGGAACACATCACACATGGCCACTCTACCAGACTCCTGAATGTCTGACACACTGCACACTACGCTGTACATGGACATGACAGCAATACCACACCAACCAATGGGATCCCAGCCACAGTCACACACCTATGAAGAAGCCAAGGTCACCCACAAAGAACACACATAGACAACTACCAACATTGCAGCCCTGAGGAGTGCCAGCAGTCACACACACAACGTGTCACAACCAATGAAAGCTAACACAAACCAGAAATCACATGACAGGTGTAAACAACAAGTGCAAAGGGGAATCCGGACTGTGACACATCAGCGTCTGCCCACAAACTCAGCCCTGACAGCAAACACACCTATGGGTGACACCCTGATGACCAGTAATGTGCCATGCACCCACATCACAGAGAACCCAGGGAGAAGACTTTGGGGGAACATAGCTCAACTCAGCAAGCATCACAAACAGGAACATCACTAGGGATCCCAGCATGCACAGCAACATGGAAGTGAACACACACACATGCTCATACAACACACACCTTGGGCACACGAGATGTCACAGGAGTACAGACTGCCATGAGGGGACTCCACTCCTGTGTGAGGAAAGCTGTGCCATATGTCGCATCAGTAGGGCTCCATCATGTCAGCAGAACACTTGGTCACACAGTCAACAATTAGCACCAAATGAAGGCTCCCGTCACATCAGCCTGGTCATGGGAATGTCAACGAAATCAACAGCACAGATCCAACACACATGTATAGCAAGTTGCACTGACAACACAGAAGAGTCCTTCCCCATTGATGCCCAAACCTGCATGTCCAGTGGTGATGGCCACACGGTCAGGGAACTAGACTAATTGAACAATGGCAAACACAACAGATGTGCATGGGTGGAACCCACAGATGTGACATTGCTAATGTAAGTAGGAAATCCCATTGCCAAATATTGAATACATTACACCCTCAGATGCTGCTAAGGACGACATGGATTCACCACTGGATAGGACACTGTCACCCTGGAACACATGGGTTCATGCACAGTAACACTTCATTTTCATGAGTCCAAAAATCACCATCACTGCAGCAAGGGCACGGTTAGCATCATCAACATCATGTACATCAGAAGCAAAACCACTAGAGAACAGAAAGTTGCTTTATTTAGCATGTGGGTTCCAAACTTGGAAGAACTGCAAGGTATCAACAAAGGCCAATGGCCAGTCCATCAAGGAAGTCTATACAGGGTGACAGTGGCAGATGTCACCCTACGCATGCCTGCACTGATCACAACCGGGGACAATCCCCTGGGAGGGGCATACGGGGGGCAGGCCAGGCACCGCAGAGACAGGATCAGGGCTCACCAGGAGGAGGCAGGGAAGGGGTGGTGGGTGCTGGAGAGCCACTGACAACTGCAGTGGAGGTGTCTGACATGGTGTGTGCCGGCACAACTGGGGTGCATGACTCAGATGTTGTGGGTGCCGGCACAACTGCAGTGGACCCTGCAGATGGAGTGGACAGGTCCGCCACTGCAGCGCCCAAGTCAGACAGGGTGATAGTAGACTCCACTGCAGTGCCCACCTCCAGGGGAGGAGAATGGGGATCAGGTAAGGTGGGCAGGACAGAGGGGGAGGACACCCTCACCACATCAGTGGTACAGACAAGCGCAGCGGGGGGTGTGGGGCCGGAAGAGCAAGTGGCAGGGGGAGAAGGCCTGACCCTTCTGGGGATGGTGTATCTGTGGGTGGGGGAACCTGGGGCTGGGTGTGGTGGGGGCACCTGTGGAGTGGGGGCCTGAGGGATGGAGGAAGGAGACTTGGTGCCTGAGCTGCAGGGCGGCGGCGGGGTCTTGCTCTTCCGGGACCGGGGGGACTTGCGGGTGGGGGCCTCAGTCGGTCTGTGCCTGGGGGATGGTGTCCGGGGGCCAGGGGCACTCCGCTCCATGTGGGTGGGCTTCCTCTTCCCCCTGAATGCTGGATCAGCTGGGTCGGAGGGGAAGAGGCCAAGGTCACAGAGGAAGAGCCGCTGTGTGTTTGGGGTTGCAGGTGAGGCAAGGGAGGGGACTTTGGAGGGAGAGGCAAATGAGGACTGCGCAGTGCTTGTGGATGCGTGTGTTTGTGCCTGTGCCCCATCCCCTGTGAGTGTGGTTGCAGTCCCCTGACGGTGCGTGCGTGTGCGTCTTGTTTGTGGCGTGTGTGTCCGTGTGCTGCATGTGTCTGTGCTGGTGTGTGCCTGTGCCAGTGTGTGTGTGCTTGGGACGGGTAAGGTGCTGGGGAGTATGGATGGGGCAGAGGCAGGAGGGGTGAGGGACTGTCGGAGGAGGGACACTGCTGCCGTCAGGGAGGAGTCCATGGACCTATTGCCCCTCTGTAGGTCAGACATACCCGATGAGATGCCCTCCATGAATGACACCAGCTGAGTCAACAGACTGGTGTGTGCATGGAGGACACTCACCATCGCTGTCTGTCCTACATGGAGCTGGCGGAGGAGGTACACAGACTCCTCACTCAGGGCAGCAGGGGACACAGGGGCAGGGGGTGCGGTGCCTGGCCCGAAGGAGACACGCTCCCGAACATGGGAGCCTCCACGGACCTCGGGAATGGGAGCCAACGGGAGGGCGGTGGTGGTGGTGGCGGGGACAGCAACACTAGCTGGGGTGTGGTGGCTGCTGACACCCGCCTCCATAAGGGAGTCATCGTCCGAGTTGCTCTGGTCCTCAGCTGAGGTGGATGGTGCTGAGGACTCCTCGGTGTGGCTCCCCTCGCCCTCCGTGCCACTGGGTCCCTCCGACCACTCCTCGGCTGCTGACCCAGTCTGGCTCTGCAGCTCCTCCTGGTCCGTGGAGCTGTCCCCTCCTGTGGCCGTGGATGTATCTGCAATCAATAGGGAAACAGACAGACATCAGTCACCTGCACCGAACGCACACACCACAGTAAGTACAGCACATTACAGAGCAAGCCCTGGCATCCTTAGTTGAACATTGCTAAAACTGCACAAACAGAACAGGAGAAGTCAATTGTCAGTCTGATGGTAAACCATGGCACTCACATCCCACCTGGCCTTGCACCCATCTGTCTTGTGTCTGTGGGATGGCAATACCCCAGTGTGGACACATGCACCACCTACACAGTATTTGGACAGTGCAGTGAACCCGGTGAAGCATGTGGACATGCACACATCACAACTCTTGCCACTGAGTCAGTGCAGGTGTCCGGATGAAAGGGATGCCCAGAGTCAAATAGGAAATGCATGTGATGCATACCAGCGACAGACACCATGATGCACCCATGTCCTGATAGCCATTGCCACAATGGTGTGCATGTAGCACATGTCACTCCCCTGCAGGATCACTAATAGGAAGTCACATGCCATGGCACAGCCATGCCTGCTAAGTCATACATCATTGTCTCCAGTCACATGGGCAGGGCAGCCAGACAACAACACTCTGCACTGTGTCACAATAGTAGATCATGGGGAATGCAAGTCCTGGAGCTGAACAAGTGCACATGTACATCTCCCACACACCACATCATCTGTACCCTCATCTGTCCAGGTCATACCCATTGTACATATGGGAGACCTGTAACACTACCCTCTGCACCTGAGCACATCACAATCTGCTGTGAATGGGAAACAGCTGCCTGAACCTCATATTCGCATACCCCAGTCTGCACGGTCAGGTGATCAAACACCTATGTGTCACACATGTATCATCTCCTATGGTCACATCTCCGGTGGCATGCGGAGCCCCAACCGAGGAACACCCCAGCAGACCTGACTACGAAGCCACAGCACACTGACACAGAGGCAGACACCTGAGGGGACAAATCACTGAGCAAAACGTGTCAGCTGATACACGGCAGTGTGAGTACAGAGTGTATTGCATGGCCTGGAGTAGGCATGACTGTCCTGTCCCACATGAATGAGGGATGAGCCCTGGACAGTAGGCAGCTGGCTAAGTATGTGTGACACACGTTATATACACACTCCTGGGGCCCAAACATTGTTCCCACCCGCAGCATGGGTGTGTGCCAGATACCCCAGGCACATGTGGTGGATCAGCTCAGCAATTGGGCCACATATCAAAATGACACGCAGAACACATGTCAGAACACAGGCAATGTGTAAGCAATGGACCCACCCATGATGCCCACCACAGAGTCAGGGAAACAGATGCTGTCCCCCACCTTGAGTCAAGCAAACTGCAAGGACACAGTACCCAAGTGACACAATACCCTGACTGTAAGGGCCACACCTGGGTATCAGATGAGGAGTGGGCAGTGCACAATAGAGGGACATGGGTCCTGGACCACAAGACTGATGTACTGTGGGAGTTTGACCAGGCCAGAGGAGGGCACATAGCATGGCAGACATAGTTCACAATGCAGACATGGACTCACCCCCTCCTTGCTGCTCTCTGGCCTTCAGCTGCCCATCCAGATCAGGGAAGACCACCGCCAGGATCCTCAGCATGTGGGGGGTCAGGGTCCGGTGTCCGCCCCTCCTGCGAGGAGGTGACAGCTTCAGCTGGACCCGTGCGATCCTCCGGGTCCAGCCCCGAAGGTCCTGCCACCTCTTCTGGCAGTTGCGGATCCGGCGCTTGTAGACCCCCACGGATCTCACTGCCCGGACGATGGTCAGCCATATCTTCTGCTTCTGGTGGGCATCAACCTGTGAGGATAACAAAGTGAGAATGCCATTACTACACATGCAACATATCCGTGCATTACACAGTTGGATATACATGTCTCAATCACAGGGGCACATGATGTACACAGGCAGTGCAACGATGGCTATGCCAGCAGTTTCTACATGGTATCATTGCCTGGGAAGTAAAACCTAGTTTAAATGCACTGTCACTGCACTATACCTGTCCAGTGCATGTAACTACACACTATGGGGGGTGACAACTACTCAGTGAGCCTGCTAGCCAGTGGCATGCAGACTGTTAGCCTTGTTAGTCAGACAACATGCACATTTAGAAAGGCAGTGGACAGAACACTCACCTGCTCCCCTGCTTTCCCATACAGCTTGCTGTACTGTGGAAGGAGGCCATCCAGCAGGGCCTGGTTCTCCTCAGTGCTGAAGGCTGGGGCTCTCTCCACAGTACGTGCCATTGCAGGGTCCAGAGGGTGCAGATACAGCAGCAGTGTAGTGGCAGATGTCGTCCTGGAGCATGTAGTGCAGGCAAGTGAGCTCTCAGGGGAACAGCCAGCATTATATGTGTGCTGCAGAGGCAGATACTGTCCCATGTGTCCAAAGTGATAGGTCCAAGTCTTTTGCATCATCTGAATCTGGCCAATCCATGGAATTGCACCACTTACACACGCCCCCAGCATCCTTCAAATGTTCAACTTCGTGACACCCATGAAATTGCAACATTGTTGTGGGTGACCAACTGAATTTACAGCATCAGACTCGTTCAAATTTTGAAAACGCGTCCGTTGCCAGGCCAGGCCATAGCCAATGGGTGCGCACCGATCGGACCATTGCTGTTGGACGCGTACATAGGATACAACGCGTACCCGCACACATTGAATGCAATGGGCCGGCCGGGCACACCGATCGGACCATTGCTGTTCAACGCGTACATAGGATACAACGCGTACCCGCACACATTGGATGCAATGGGCCGGCCGGGCACACCGATCGGACCATTGCTGTTCAACGCGTACATAGGATACAACGCGTACCCGCACACATTGGATGCAATGGGCCAGCCGGGCACACCGATCGGACCATTGCTGTTCAACGCGTACATAGGATACAACGCGTACCCGCACACATTGAATGCAATGGGCCGGCCGGGCACACCGATCGGACCATTGCTGTTCAACGCGTACATAGGATACAACGCGTACCCGCACACATTGGATGCAATGGGCCGGCCGGGCACACCGATCGGACCATTGCTGTTCAACGCGTACATAGGATACAACGCGCACCCGCACACATTGAATGCAATGGGCCGGCCGGGCACACCGATCGGACCATTGCTGTTCAACGCGTACATGGGTTACAACGCGTACCCGCACACATTGAATGCAATGGGCCGGCCGGGCACACCGATCGGACCATTGCTGTTCAACGCGTACATAGGATACAACGCGTACCTGCACACATTGAATGCAATGGGCCGGCCGGGCACACCGATCGGACCATTGCTGTTCAACGCGTACATAGGATACAACGCGTACCCGCACACATTGGATGCAATGGGCCGGCCGGGCACACCGATCGGACCATTGCTGTTCAACGCATACATAGGATACAACGCGTACCCGCACACATTGAATGCAATGGCCAATGTGTGCGCACTGATCGGTCCATTGCTGTCCAAGGCGTATTGCCAATACAACGCGTACCAGCGCACATTGAATGCAATGGCCAATGTGTGCGCACTGGTCGGTCCATTGCTGTCCAAGGCGTATTGCCAATACAACGCATACCAGCGCACATTGAATGCAATGGCCAATGTGTGCGCACTGATCGGTCCATTGCTGTCCAAGGCGTATTGCCAATACAACGCGTACCAGCGCACATTGAATGCAATGGCCAATGTGTGCGCACTGATCGGTCCATTGCTGTCCAAGGCGTATTGCCAATACAACGCGTACCAGCGCACATTGAATGCAATGGCCAATGTGTGCGCACTGATCGGTCCATTGCTGTCCAACGCATCCCTGTACAAGTCACTGGCATATGTCACCATGCCTGTCACAGGTGAACATATGCCAGCCACATATACTTCCCAGGCAGTGAGGGGCACACCTACAACACCACAGCCTGTCCAAACTGTATCCTAGGGCATGTAAGGCTGCATTACCTATTCCGTGTATGGGGGTGAACATGTTGTTCTGTGGGTGTCACTTGGGGGCAGCCACCCCCAGGCTGTGCACGTGTTTATGGGGACAGAATCCTTGGTGTTTCGTGTACATGACCACTGTGATGTGCAACTGTTCATATCTGTGCATGTGGCATGGTCACAGTTCACGGTGGTGTATGTGTATGTCATGTCACATACCCCCTGAGTCCCATGTGGGACGTTATGTTCAACCCAGGGTGACCCATTGGCACAATGTTGATGGTCCTCCACAGTCTCTGTGCATGTTGTGATTACAATGTCTCTGATTTCATGTGCACAATGGGAGGCAGTCTCCACATCCACGTTGTTTGTGCATGGTCTTTGATGTTGTGCGTGTGTGTGTCACAGACGTCCATGTCTGTCCTGCCGAGGCAACACGGACCACTACCTGTGGGGCTCATGGTTGTTTTGCTGTGGTGTATACATGATACACCATGTCATGCCAGTGTCCATGTGGCAATACAGGGTCCCTGGGAATCTACCTGTCGTTGAGCTGTGATGCCTGGGGCACATCAGTCCTCACAAGTCACTGTGGCGTGTGTTTGTTATTTGGCAGCAGGAGATGGGTACTGGGACACGGCCTCATGGTATCCGATGGCATGACCTGGGACTTATTGATGCCACTTGTTGGACTGTGATGTTAGATATTGGCCATGTATGTGCCATACATATCCGTACGGAACTGCACACATCATGTACTTGTGCCTCATTATGATGTATCATGTGATGTTGAGTGTGTTCAATGCCACATATGTGGGGTGACTGACAATCTTTCTTTCTTCACCTATGCACTGCAGGGCACCAGCTGTCCATAGACCATTCCCTGACCTGGCAACGATGGTGGAACGTGACAGCATCCAACGGTACCGCTTCACCAGGCAGCTGATTGAGGATTTGGCAGTGTGCTTGGCACCACATTTGCAACCTGGCCGTCCGTACCCTACAGCGCTGACCCCCAAGGTGAAGGTGATGGCAGCCCTACACTTCTTTGCCACTGGTACCTTTCAACACACTCTGGCGACTGCTGGTGGGATGTCACAGACCATGTTCAGCCGTGTGCTCCGGGATGTTTTGGAGGCTATGTTGATATACCTGAACCAGTACATCTATTTCCCTAGACTCCAACGACTCACTGGCGTGAAGAGTGACTTCTATGCCCTGGGGAGGATGCCGCATGTCATTGGCTCCATTGATGGGACACATGTGGCGTTGGTACCACCACAGGCCCAAGAGCAGGCCTACCGTAACCGCAAACACTACCACTCGGTCAATGCACTGGTGGTCTGTCTTGCAGATATGAGCATCACACACGTGTGTGCCCGTTTCCCTGGTTCTGCACACGATGCGTACGTGATGAGGAGTAGTCGCATCCCGAGGATGATGGCACAGATGCGGAACCAGCGTGCCTGGCTTGTAGGTGTGTACTGACTTTGTACCATTGTGTGTGTTCTGCTATGTAGTGTTCCACCCTCTTTTCCAACTCTGCTAATGTGCAATTGTCTGTATGTAGGTGACTCCGGATACCCCAACATGCCGTGGTTGCTGACGCCCCTCAGGAACCCTGTGACACCAGCCCAGATGCGCTACAATGAGGCACATGGTCGGACCAGGAGAGTGATTGAGCGGACATTTGGTCTCCTGAAGAGCCGCTTCCGCTGCCTCGACAAGACAGGAGGGTCCCTCCCATATGCCCCAGCAAAGGTGTGCAAGATTATCATCGTCTGCTGCATGCTCCACAACCTGGCAGTGCGGAAGGAGTTGCCTCTCATCCTGGATGACGATGACCAACGTCCACCACCTGTGGAGGATCCTGGCCTGGACCACGATGCCAGTGATGATGATGATGATGTTGAGGGTGATGTCCGCACACAGCTCATCACCAACTTCTTCAGCTGAATGTGAGTATCCAGAGATGGCATGTCAATGATGTGAGTTTGCATGATATGTGTTGGTGGTGCTCTGGTGCTGTTTGAGTGTGTCCATGGGCTACATGTCTGTATGCGTGTAGCGATGTGTCCTTGCAGGTAGTCTGTACTCCCCAACAGTGTTGACATGCTAACTTGGTTCTGGGTGGGTATCTTGTACCATGTATTGTGCATGAGTATTGCAGTTCTATCCTGTTCTTCAGTACTTTTGACTGTGTGTCATTTCTGTCCTTCACAGGGTACTTTCAGAGTCGTTTGGTCAACTGTGATCCCCAACACCGTGATTCGACTTCCCGGGTGGTAGCTGTTGTGTCCCTACAGGTGATGTGCACCACACCCATGGACTTCCTTCCTTCTACACTTGTTGACTATGTGCCCGCTGCCAGGTGGGATTACCTTGCATCTGTGGTGGTTTCAACATGTTGCAAATGTGTAATAAACCTGTGCTTCACTTTGTGATGTGCGTTGTCTGTGGTCACACATCTGACTGACATTTGCTTACTGCACCAGTGGGCTAGTTAACACAGACTGTAAATAGGTGTTGGGTCTGTGCAATGCAACGTATTTCCTGGCAACACCAGTGTAGGCGATGAGTCAGATGTCCATGGTGTGTATGTGTTGTGTAGCCCTGGTGGTGTGCCTCCCCCATATGTGTGAAGTCGCCATGACTCACATGCCGGTGTTGTACTTGCTGTAGCAGTTAGCATGCACAGTGTCATTTCCCCGATCATCATCGCAACTTCTGAGACAACATGGGAATCACAACAGAGGCAAGTATGGTGTATAAGTGAGTTTATTGACATACATGTGTGAGTATAGTGCACAGGTTGTTGGGTGCTGTACATTGTGATTGTGATCCAAAGTTCCTAGATAATTTGGAAGTCCTGGTAGCAGAAATGTCCAGAGTAAAGTCCACAGTAATCAGAGACATTGGTCCAACTTGAGCTCCCCATGTCATGTGGGAGAGTTGTGTTGCAGTCAACAGGGCGAACAGTTTGCGCACAAAGGTTATTCTCCAGAACAGGTTTTGGCTTCCTGGGGGTTGCACATGGCCATCGGCCTCTCACTTGCCCCTCCTCGGACGGCCCCTCTTCTTTGTGGGGGGATCCTCAAGTGCAGGCTGCTGCGGTGCAGGGGACTCTCCGCCAGAGTCATCCTGCCTCCCTGTGGCAGTTGCAGTTGTTTCAGCAGCAGATGTTGTGGGCACACAGGGAGGTGTTGACTGGTTGCTGCTCATCTGGCGGAGGCATTGTAATATGTCCCTATGCACCGCCGTCATCTCTTGCAGTGTGTCCCACTTGGACTCCACGCGGGACATGTGTGAGTCCAAGCGGGCATGATGGGCAGCCTGCTGCTGTTTAATGTCCCTGAGGAGCCCCACTACCTGGCTGAACTCTCCGGTGCTGGACTGGTACGCATCGGCTATGCGTGCCAGTTGTGAGTCATCATGCAGTCCAGACCCCTCTGTGAGCAGCGACCTATGTCTCCCACCCCTCCCACCACCCCTGGCGACACGTGCAGTACCCAAGGTGGCAGGCACAGGTGACCCTGGGCCACCTTGTGGGTTGTTGGTGGTGGTGGTGTCCATGGCCCCACGTTGGTCCAGGGTCCCTGTGCTGGTGGTGGTGGTGCTCCTTGGTCTGTCCGTGTCGGCAGGGGTGGTATGTGTGTTGACAGTCGTTGGAGGGGTGGGTGCAGGGGGTGCAGCTGGTGGTCCTGCTGGTGCTGCATGATGACTTGCTCCGGAGGTGCCAGGTAAGTCTTCGTCATCCGAGGAGGGCAGAGGCTGTTCCACACCAGTGAGCTCCGTATCCTCTTGAGCCTGGGACGAGGACTCCTCAGCATCTGCTGCTGTGTCCCCATCATCACCTGTTTTTGGGAGACACACACAATGTATGTTATGTTTCTGCAGGCATCAATGGTTGACACACCTGACAGTTGTGACTGTGCCTCTGGATGCGGGCCTGTACAATGCATTGTCCTAAGTTGTCACAGTCAGGGGTTGATATTGGTGTAGCACATTGTCCTGCATTATTTGGGCATTTCTATGTGAATGTTGGGGTGTGTACATGGTCTGCATTGGTTGTATTTGGTTGTCATCCGTTCCTCCTTCCCACCCAGCCAGATATCCCACCATGGACCGTGCTTCCATTGCAGGGAGTGCAAGTTGTCTTTCAGGATGTCAGTCAGTGGTGTCCTGCTGTTGGTTGTTGCACAGTTGCCAGCAGGGCCTTGTGCTCCCCACAGCAGTGCCCAGTGTCAGCCATCTTGTCAGTTGTTTTCCACTCCCTGTGATGTGCGCATGGTTCAGGGTGGTGTTGATGGGACAGTTGTGGGGGTGACCAATATCTGTGACTACCACTCCCATCATGCTATTGCCTCCACCCCACTTCCCAGCATGCCCATACTTACTTGCTTTTGGGTGGACTTCAGTGTGTGTGAGTGTGAGAGCAATGGCAAGATGGCTGGCAGTGGTGTCCTGCTGTTGGTTGTTGCACAGTTGCCAGCAGGGCCTTGTGCTCCCCACAGCAGTGCCCAGTGTCAGACATCTTGTCAGTTGTTTTCCACTCCCTGTGATGTGCGCATGGTTCAGGGTGGTGTTGATGGGACAGTTGTGGGGGTGACCAATATCTGTGACTACCACTCCCATCATGCTATTGCCTCCACCCCACTTCCCAGCATGCCCATACTTACTTGCTTTTGGGTGGACTTCAGTGTGTGTGTGAGTGTGAGAGCAATGGCAAGATGTCAGTCAGTGGTGTCCTGCTGTTGGTTGTTGCACAGTTGCCAGCAGGGCCTTGTGCTCCCCACAGCAGTGCCCAGTGTCAGACATCTTGTCAGTTGTTTTCCACTCCCTGTGATGTGCGCATGGTTCAGGGTGGTGTTGATGGGACAGTTGTGGGGGTGACCAATATCTGTGACTACCACTCCCATCATGCTATTGCCTCCACCCCACTTCCCAGCATGCCCATACTTACTTGCTTTTGGGTGGACTTCAGTTTGTGTGAGTGTGAGAGCAATGGCAAGATGTCAGTCAGTGGTGTCCTGCTGTTGGTTGTTGCACAGTTGCCAGCAGGGCCTTGTGCTCCCCACAGCAGTGCCCAGTGTCAGCCATCTTGTCAGTTGTTTTCCACTCCCTGTGATGTGCGCATGGTTCAGGGTGGTGTTGATGGGACAGTTGTGGGGGTGACCAATATCTGTGACTACCACTCCCATCATGCTATTGCCTCCACCCCACTTCCCAGCATGCCCATACTTACTTGCTTTTGGGTGGACTTCAGTGTGTGTGAGTGTGAGAGCAATGGCAAGATGTCAGTCAGTGGTGTCCTGCTGTTGGTTGTTGCACAGTTTGCAGCAGGGCCTTGTGCTCCCCACAGCAGTGCCCAGTGTCAGCCATCTTGTCAGTTGTTTTCCACTCCCTGTGATGTGCGCATGGTTCAGGGTGGTGTTGATGGGACAGTTGTGGGGGTGACCAATATCTGTGACTACCACTCCCATCATGCTATTGCCTCCACCCCACTTCCCAGCATGCCCATACTTACTTGCTTTTGAGTGGACTTCAGTGTGTGTGAGTGTGAGAGCAATGGCAAGATGGCTGGCAGTGGTGTCCTGCTGTTGGTTGTTGCACAGTTGCCAGCAGGGCCTTGTGCTCCCCACAACAGAGCACTAGTGTCAGACATCTTTGATGGGGCTTTCCACTCTCTGTGGGGTGTGCATGCTTGAGTGTGAGCTTGCTGTGCCATGTGGGTGGGGGATGTTGAGCTGTGACTACCACTCCCATCATGCTATTGCCTCCACCCCACTTCCCAGCATGCCCATACTTACTTGCTTTTGGGTGGACTTCACTGTGTGTGAGAGCAATGGCAAGATGGCTGACAGTGGTGTCCTGCTGTTGGTTGGTGGCCAGTTCCCAGCAGGGCCTTGTGATCCCCACAACAGAGCACCAGTGTCAGACATCTTTGATGGGGCTTTCCACTCTCTGTGGGGTGTGCTTGCTTGAGTGTGAGCGTGCTGGGCCATGTGGGTGGGGGATGTTGAGCTGTGACTACCACTCCCATCATGCTATTGCCTCCACCCCCCTTCCCAGCATGCCCATGCTTCCTTCCCTTTGACTCTGCTTCCCTGTGGGGTTGTGTGCCTGTGCTGACAAGATGGCTGACAGTGTTATCCTGGGGTTAGTTTTGCTACAGGTCCCATGTGTGTCCCTGTGCTTCACTCAGCATGACCCAGGGTTGTGGTTCTTTGTGGGATATTTGATTGGAGTGTGGGGCAATGCATTCTCCCAGGTGAGTTTTGTGGAGTTTGTGTTAGGGGTGTGTGTGAGAAACGCTGCTCGTAACTATGGTCAGGGCTGTGAGTCCTCCTTCCCACCCAGCCAGATATCCCACCATGGAACGTGGTTCCATTGCAGGGAGTGCAAGTTGTCTTTCAGGATGTCAGTCAGTGGTGTCCTGCTGTTGGTTGTTGCACAGTGCCAGCAGGGCCTTGTGCTCCCCACAGCAGTAGCCAGTGTCAGCCATCTTGTAAGTTGTTTTCCACTCCCTGTGATGTGCGCATGGTTCAGGGTGGTGTTGATGGGACAGTTGTGGGGGTGAGCAATATCTGTGCCTACGACTCCCATGATGCTATTGGCTACACTGACTTGCCCAGCATACACATATTTCCTTTCTTTCAGTGGGCTTCACTATGTGCTGGTGTTGTAGTGGTGGCTACTTGTCTGGATGTGTTTGTCAGTTATATTTGTGCCACTGCCTAGCTGTAGTTGTAGTTATGTTTGTACATGTGATGACACAGTTAAATGTCACTTTGTGATGGCATGTGTTGTGTTTCTCTGAGTGACATACACATTTTGGGATGATTCTGTTCTGGTTGCTGTGTATTTGCTAAGAGTGCATGGTTTGACTCTCCCCTTGACAGTGATGTGTGTGTGTAGTCGCAGAATATTGTGTACATTTGTTGTGTACTCACCAGGCTCTGGGATGTTTTCTAGTCCATAGACGCTCACTGGTGGTAGGATGGCCCGCACCTTCTCCTCCCAGGGCCTGAGGTATACTGGCTTGGCAGGAGGGCCACTGCCGGTGTATTGGCTCAAGATGTAGTCCTTCTTCAGCAGCTCCTTGACCCTCCTGCGCACGTCATACCACCTGTTCTGGATGTCTGTCTTTGTGTGCAAACATGGTGATTGTGCGTTCACCCTGTCGACGATCCTCTCCCACATCTTTGTTTTCTGTGACATGGGTGTCTGTTGGACCAGTGTACCAAAGAGCTGTGGCTCTACCCTGAGGATCTCATCTACCAGGACTTCCAATTCACTATCTAGGAACTTGTGATTCTTCTTTGGGGGCATGGTGATGGGTGGTGATGGTGAGTGATGTGTTCGTTGGTGTGCAGGTGAAGGTGTGTGTGTGTGTGTTTTGCTAGGTGTATGTGAGGTTTCTATTTGTTGTGTTGCTGATGGTGTGTGGCTTGTGTGATGGATGAGCTGTGGGTGTGTGGTTGCTGTCTGTTGAGTGCTGGCAGGTAATTTGAATTTGCAAAGGATCATGGTAGGGATTTGTGTCCTTTATATGGGTGGAGTTGTGGGTGTGTCTTTGTTCCCTGCCCATCCCCCCAGTATTTATTGGCTTTGTAATTGCTTGTTTGGCCTTTTTTTGTGTATTTTCCCTTTGTACTTTTCGTGCATGTAGGAGACGTTCTTGTGACCGAGTCGGACCCTGCAGTTGTCTGGTACGGGCTCGTCCGTTTCGTTCACGCTGTGTTTGTGCTGTTTTCTGTGCTGCGTCCGCGTCGGTCGCGGTGTATTGGGTTGCTTCGGCTCGCAGTTTTGTATTCGTGTCGGTCGTACGGCTTGTCCTCCGTGCGACTCGGTCGTGTTTTCCACGCCTTGCATCGTACTTGGCGGGTGGGAGTCCGCGGGTCCGTCTCGTTCGATATTGTTCCGGGTGCGAGTCGGTCGGTTCGAATCGCTTTTTTTTCCGGCCGGATTGCTGTTTTCCGCGCGGCTCGGTCCTTCGGCTTGTGTTCCGTACGAGTCGGTCGGGTTTTGCTCGCTTCTCATCGTACTTGGCGGGTCGGGCTGCACAGGTACGTGTCGGTCGGAATTAATTCCGGCTCCGAGTCGGTCGGTACGTTTTCCGGCCGGAATCGGAATCGGCCCCTAAGTTGCTTATGTAGTTTCAAGCATTCTCACAGAATGTTTCC
The DNA here is from genome assembly GCA_963921515.1 of Calotriton arnoldi. NCBI lineage: Eukaryota > Metazoa > Chordata > Amphibia > Caudata > Salamandridae > Calotriton > Calotriton arnoldi. Next base: position 688,011 of record CAWUFW010008542.1, read on the forward strand.
ACTTATATAAAGATCCCTGCTACATGTAGCTAATTTTTGTTGATTAATGAGGCAGTGAATAGTTCAAGCATTGAATTGCAAGGTTTGTTTTTTTGTATATTCTTTTTAATGGATTTTTCCATCTATACAACAAGCATAAACATTATGCCAACAAGTGCTATATGCAATGTTACAAATCACATGTGCCATACAATGTCATAGATGCAAGTTCATGTAGATTGCAGCTAAGCCACCATTTCCTGGAATATTGGAGCAACCCAACCAACTAGGACTCATCTGGGATTGATAAAAGGCAGGCAGTAAACAGGCTCTAGATGTCTTGCAGTTGGGAGAGCCATGGAAGTTCCTCAGCATATGGTTCCAGCTGATCTCTACAGTATGCCATGTCATGGAGCCACTGATTAGTTTTTGGGACTGTCTTTTTTGCCCCAGTGTATAGCCGCCCTCCTTTTCGCCAATAGGAGGACCACTGCAACCAGTTCACGATTGGTCGGTTGCAAAGGCTTAACAAGGCCAAGCAAGCACATCTGCACTCCACTGGCTCCATCACCACATCTGTGAGAGTTTTCGCTACTTGCTACTGGTAATGTCAAACAGCAGCATATAACCAGGCCAGATGTATGAAGTCCACCTCTACATCCCCACATCGCACACAGTTCGCATCTGCCCTGAGCCCATTTCTAAACAATTTGGTAGGAGTATAGTACATTTGCTGCAATCATTTGAAATGTATAATATGCATGTTGCAATTGGATGTGAGCATACCTGGCAGTGTGCAACAGAAACTCTAATCTGCCGAACTCAACCGTGGATCAAGCATGGTGTGCCACTTAACTAAGAGTGTGTTCTGGTCTGCAATCCTATCTCTCTGTGATGCGTTATACAATTTAGTGATAAGGTTCCTATGGGTGGCGCTAGTGAGCAGGTTCTGAAGCGCCCCAAGGTCTAGCAGGGAACGTGGGATATAGCACCCACAGGGCAGCCTGTAGGCAGTAGTATATGAAGGTCAAGAGTGGGGTCTGGCATTGGGTTTGCAGCACATCAGACAGATCTATGAAATTCGCCCTGGGGTAAACATCTTTCACTGTCTTCAGCTCTGCCTCTTCGAGCATAGCTATTGCTCCATTCTTGTGTGTGACCGAAATGGCTGGGTGATGCAGCAGTGGGATCGCTGGTGCATATAACGGGGTTTTGGACGCATGCCCGCCAAGTGCCGTCCATGCTCTCGTAGTGCAATTAATTGTGTTGATCTCCTCACACATCTTGTCCACATGTGTGGCAGAATGGCTTTAAGGGGGATGGGATATGCGTCATCTCTTTCTATCACCAAATGTGACGTGTAAGCTTGGGGGGTACTACCAGTAGTGAGCAAATTGTGCCTGAGCGCACAGAAAATACAAGTACAAGTCTGTGGTGCCAACCCCACTTGGCTGTATGGGAGTGTGAGCATGTCCCAACTGGTTCTAGGCTTTTTCCCTGCCCAAGATAGAGTAATCATGTGGGATCTGCGTGTTTTGAAAAACTGCATCAGACTAACAGGTGTATTGATAAATAGATAAGGAAATTTGTGCAGCACTATCATTTTCACGGCCACCACTCTGTCTGCCAGTGACAGAGGTAGCCGAAACTAGAGTCACCTGGTCCTCTAGTTTCGAAGCAGCCCTGCTATAATTATATCTTATATCCAGTTGCAGGTCTCTATTGAATTGCAAAGTTTAAAATGTGAATTCCTAACCTACTTATTTTCGCCCTCCATGAAGATCCTGAAGAAATGTTTTCCTTTTATTAAATAGATGTTTAGACTTTTACATAGTTTACTAGTTAAAAGCTGATATTTGAGAATTAAATAACATCTAACACATGTGAGAAAGCCAGCCAGAAGGAAGCAGACTCCACATGAAAGCATAGTTGATAAAATATTATTGATAGTGCAACATTATCATCTAAGGGCTGTTGCATTCGTGTGAGAAGATGAGGAGTGATCCTGTTCCCAGGAGAGCATCGAACGCTGATTGGTTGACAGAAGACGAGATGGGAAACATGTTAAAAATTTATGAAATGTGAAGTCTAAAATAGTGCGTGTTCCTAAAGTAGCTCTTCCACTGCCACCTACCATTTTTTTTCATTACCCATTTACCCAGACCCAGACCCAGACCTTATTGCATTGAAATTCTACTGAGTTTCCTGAACTACTCTTTATGGGAAATTCTTGCTTTGATATTTTATATCTATTTGAGCTGATTTAAATGCTGAACCTTTATGCTTTCTCGCTCTCTCACTCTCTCGATTAAGAACCCTTTATGGCCTCTGACAAACTCTATTTTCTACTTGATTCGTAGAATAGGGATTCATTCCTTTATGGAGCACGCTTTGATGCAATATTTTTACTGAATTGATTAACCATTATTGATTTTATATTTCTGTCATATACTGATTAGTGAGATTAATCTGAATCTAACTTGTGATTTTCCATAAAGATGATCCTCTAAAAGATATAATTAATAAAACTAATCAAATCTTTAACAACTCTGGTTATTAATTGAATCATTAGAATAGTTATTGTGATTATTATTGTTGAAATGTTTTAACGCTCTTCTTCTCTAATACAATGGCAAAGATTCATCGCAAGGTAACGAAGCGGCGGGGTTATCCCTGTTGTTGGTAAACAGTTTATTTTAATCCCTGTTTCCTCTTTATCACCAGTAATGTGTACCCACATAATTCTTCTGACAAAAGCTGCTAGTGCACCACACAAGGGCTACCCTTCCATGAAACCTAATGTCCCAACTGATTTGATCACCACAGTGGGGTTTTTGTTTCTTCAATTGTGCTAGTTCTTGGCAATAAGACTATTGAAGGTGAAATCAAAGGACCAGATGTATCAAGCCTTTTCCCGGTCGCAAACGGGCTGATTCGGAGAATCAGCCCCTTTGCGAACGGTTAAAAGCCTTTTGGGATGTATAAACCCAAAAGGCATTCGCAAAATAGGGAATCGCAATTTTTGCGATTGCCTATTTTGCAAATGTATTTAGGGAATCGCAATTTGCGATTCCCTAAATGCAATGCAGGAAGCAGGTAAAAATTGCGACCTTGCTTTAAGGAATCGCAAATTACCACCAACTTCAAGTTGGTGGTAATTTTCAAATTCCAAGAAAAAGGCAAATTTTTGCATTTTTCTAAGTGCCATGTGGCGCACACACATGCCCTTAGGGCATGTATGTGCACCACATGTGCACACTTACCTTTTTTGGCAGTGCATCAGGGTGGCCTTTTGGCCTCCTATCACCCTTGTAATTGCATTCGCAATTTGCGATTACCAATTTGGTAATCGCAAATTGCGAATGTCTTCCCATTCATTCCTATGGGCCTATAGGCCTATAGGAATGAATGGGAAGGCATTCCTTAATAGCGAATCGCAATTTGAGATTCGCTTTTAAGGAACATGTAGGAATCACAACTTTTTTAATGAATCCTACATACATTGCATTTTGCGATTCCATAATAGCGAATCGGTAAAATTCGCTATTATGGACTAGCAAAATTTAATGTTGATACATCTGGCCCAAAATCCTTTAAGGAAATAGTAGTGAAAATCCAACCTGAGGTATGCCTCTTAGCCAGCCAGACTAGCGAATTCAATAAACCCACTTTCAGCCTAACAAAGCATTTCAGGAGAAACCTGGTGCTAGGGAAAGGAAGAGAAAGGGCCATTCAGCAGAGTTGATGCCACCATGAGTGATTGCAGAATTTAAAAGAAGACATGTAAACAGCCGGGTCACCGACATGTACACTCCCTACACCCTGCTCAGAGGTGTCTCATACCCTGCAAAAGAACTGCCTATTGGAAATAATACACTTTACTCTGAAAACCTATGAAGCCCTCATTCTTTTGCCGCCATCACTGCCTCTACCGACGGGCCCGTAAGGAGGAGCGGGACAGGACTACGCGTCCCAGGCTCCTTTGCGGCATACAGACACCGCCGCAGCTGAGCACACGCGCCTGGAGGCGCCTTCAAAAGCTCCACAGGGCTCCCGCAGCGCGGGACGCACGCGGGTTGCGCCCGGACTAAGCCCGGACCAAGGGCGGGCCCGTCTGAGCCCGTCAGGGGCCGGAAGAGGCTGGGCTGGGCCACCTCTCTGACATTCATCATCAAGGGAACATTCCCCACACCCGTGTTTAAAGGTAATACGAACCCAATTGCTATAAACTGTTTGTTAGTGTGCCATCTTGCGGTGTTTTATCTGGACCGTTCTGAGTTCTTGGAACGATGAGTAAACGCAAAGGAGTAGCCGGGACATTAGACGCTTTTATTGTGAGGGCAGAGTCCCTGCTGACCCATGAAATCGAATTGACAGAGCGACGCCTGTCTATGGACCCTGTAACACTACACTCCCGTCTATCATTAGGTCGGCCTGAATACTGACAGTGTAACATGCGAAACCCCCCATAAATCACTGCTAATGGAAGCACGCTCTGTTTCCCTAGATTCATCACTGCCATGCCCGGGAGCCCCCAATACGGACGTCCTGGATGTACCTGACATTAACACTAGAGCACGGGCGGCATGTCCTCAAAGGAACGTTAAAGTGAAAACACAACCTGCAAAAAGAAAGAGGAATGTAGGGATGATTAAGCCTAAAAATTCTAAAGGTTGCCAACCCGTTAATGTAATAAACCCGGTGGTTACTCGCTCTGTTTCAGTGGGCACACAGACTGATGCTTCTTCCAACCCTGCCCATAATGACACTAATGTAGATGTTGGGGGAGATGTTGTTGTTGCCTCCTCTGCATTTAAACCTATTGAAAATGCCCTGGTTGACATTAAGAATGTAATCGACAAGAATTTTAATTTATTGTGGGGGAAATTTGAATGTTTGAACTCTGAACTGGCTAACTTAATGGGCAGGAATGTGAACTCAGTTCCAAATATTGGCGATGTGGATTATTTCCATCTTCTATGAGTAATATACTTGGGCTAGAGTCACATCCTAGTTCTGTCTGCTTCAAAGATACCACTTCTGCTATCTTGCATACAAATTGCAGTAATATAAATGTATTCCCTGAGCTAAATTCCCATAGCGAACAAAGGGACAGACAGGATGTTCCTCTAAGAAATATAGACAATTCAAATCTAGCCTTAGGAAGAAGTTGTCTTACTCACCCACGCCCCAGCGCACCTGCAAGTGATATAAGTTTAAGCAGGGATATTCCCAATTGTCCTAGGAACGCCTGTTCGAGACCAAATACTGACACGCTAAGTTTACCCCCGCCTCTTGTCCCTATGTGTTAGTTTTGGCTGGGGATCCCAACCTAGCTGGGGATCAAAGGGAGTCTTGGGCAGATTTGCGTAATAAGTCTGTAGATTGGCTTTGCAAACATAAGGGGTTTCATCCTTCTAACATGAACGATATCCTTATGGTCAGAAGAGTAGGCTGGGTTGGTCACTCTGCCAAGAATATAAATGGCGATTGCGTTGTCCTCAATTTTTGTAGACCCCACATGGTTCGTCGTCTACTGAGTATCTTTGAGCAATCCCCATGCAAAATACCTGTATTAGTGCGCTCCCTTTGTGTTATTTTTACAAGCCACCCCCTAACCCTCTAGGGATGCCCACGTTTCGCCTCTGATAACCAATAGGTTCGATGCACTCTCGAGTTTAGATGCACAGGATTGACAACCACCATTGATGGTTGTTCAGCAGCTTCAGCAGCATCATTTGGAGGATTCCTCTGTAATCACAGTAACAACCGATATTGATAATGACGAGCGATCCCCAAGTAGAGTTAACAGTGGAGCAGATTTGAACATTCTTAGTTGGAATGTAGCAGGGTTACAGTCTAAGCTTGACAATCAGGATTGGCTGCGCTTAGTTAAAGAACAAGACATAGTAATGTTTCAGGAGACTTGGGCCATACACGATTTGCACATTGAGGGGTTTCACTGTATCAGTGTAGCGGCATCTCGCCATAAATTGGGCCGACCATCAGGGGGCCTTTTTATTGGGCTTAATGTAGCAGCTGGAGGAAGTTTTAAGATACTCCCAACTAACAGTTGCAACTTTCAAATTGTACTTTACAAGAGAAGAGTTTCGTTTTATTTGGTAAATTTTTATAATAATGATTTCTTTTCTATTCCCAACAAGAATTTCATTGAGCTTTTTGATTTTATCTCTAATTTAGACTATCAGCAATGTTCGGGTAATACTATTGGGATTATTTTAGGAGGAGATTTTAATGCAAAATTTAACGATACGCACCTTGGCGCAGGACCATATAATCTAAGTCCTTCCTCCCGTAGGGGCGTAGAGCTGGCAGTGTTTTTGAGTTCGCATAACCTGGTCAATGTCATGGATCAGATGGGTACATTACACGCGACTAATAATCACCAGCCGACATTTAGAGGCTGGGGCTATTCGTCTACAATAGATTTTGTTTTTATCTCCCACTTGTTCGCGGACTATCTAATTACCGCAGAGGTTGTTGCTACCATCCATGGGGACCACAACCCTATTAAAATAGCTTTGAGATTGGCTTCACGACCCGCGTTCTCATCCGAATGCGGGGCCAGAGACTTAATGCCATCGACTGACAATTTAAGACTAATATGGAGGGGCATTGACAATGGGGATTTGTTTAAGTCACTAGCGAAGGATAACTTGCCCCTCATTAATTCCTGTTTGTTATTTCAAACCCCGCATCCAGAGGTAGTCTATGATTTCTCTAAACTTTGTCGGGCTATTAAAACCCTTGTGTCGAAGCCTGCATCTTTGAGAAAACAGGGCCCTAGATGGTTTGATTATGAATGTTCATTGGCCAATAGGAATTTGCGTAGGGTATTGTCAGCTGAACCTAGGTGTGCTTTAGATGTGAAATTGGCTAGGCAGAAGTATAACACAGCAGTTAATAACCGGAAGGGAGTACTCTTAAGGGACCGCTGGGAAACCCTATCGCAGGCTGCAACTGATAAAAAGGGTAAATTGTTTTGGTCTGCTGTAAGGGATCTTCGATCTATGAGACAGTTATTAACTCCCATCAGCTGTACTATTTCTAGTCAATCCTGGGAAACCCACTTTTCTAAAATCTATGCTACCCCCCTATCGGAGACTGACCAGTATGAGCATGGTTCATTTACCAGTATTCAGATAACACTTTCCGAAGTAGAAGAAGCTATTCACCAGAGCATTGGGAACAAGGCCCCTGGCCCTGAAGGGCTACCAATAGATTTTATTAAATGGAAACCGGACTTTTGGGCCCCGCTTCTTTTGAATGTCTTCAATAATTTAATGTATGTTCCGTTACCTGACACCTGGGCAAAGAGTATTATTGTCCCAATATTTAAAAAGGGGGATCGGTCACAGCCCAATAACTATAGGCCCATTTCATTGATCGATAATACCCTTAAAATATTGGGCAGAGTTTTATACAATAAGATCCTGGATTGGTCGGAGGAATGTAGTATTTTAGAGCCCTGCCAGCTAGGCTTTCGCAGCAAAGTTGGCACTAACGAACAATGTCTCAACCTTAGCCTTGTAATTGGGAAATACACCATTGCACGGAAATCTCCAGTCTATTTGGCCTTCATGGATTTGTCCTCAGCTTTTGACTTCGTTAATAGGTCAAAGCTGTGGGCTATCCTGTTGGCCTATGGTCTGGATGAGTCTGGTCCATTTTCTGGCATATCTCCACAAAGACCTCCAGGCACAAGTGAGGATCGGCAGAGGTGGAGAGGTTTCAGGACCCATTAAGGTTGGAAGGGGGATCAGGCAGGGATGTGTCTTGGCCCCCCTTCTTTTTATTATTTATATTAATGGATTGAATAAATCATTAGTATCCATGACCCAAGACGTCCCTATGATCAATGGGAAACCCCTTCCTGTGCTATTATACGCAGACGATGCGGTTCTTATATGCCGCACCCCAAACTCTCTGCGCATTCTAGTACAGTCTTTTGTTAAATACATGGATAGCTTGGACCTAAGAGTTAATTTTAATAAATCATTTTTAATGTCATGCGGCCCCCGGAAACGCCAGCTCAGCTCCATTACTGTTGGCAGTCAAAAATTGATAAGCACCTGTAAATTCCCCTACCTCGGGGTGGTTTTTGCTGCGAACGGCTCCTGGACTGAGCACCTCACCCATTCCAGGAGCAAGTTCTCAAAGACCATCAATTCGATTTTTAGTTTTCCCCGTCCAAAGAATACAGGTGCTATTTTAGCTATTTTAAAAATGTTTTAACTACAATGTGTTCCAGTGGCCACTTATGGAGCCGAGATTTGGGGTACTGCAAATAGTTCCTGCATCCAGCAGGAAGAAAACAGATTCTGTAGGAAACTGTTGGGCATCCCAATCTCCACACCACAATATATCTGTCACAAAGAATTAAACTTAAATTACGTAACCGATTTTATACGTGCTCGACCAGCCCTTTTCTGGTTATCGGTCTGGAAGAATGAGGCAGCGACTCTAACTAGAGACATTATCACTGATTGTTTGAAGTGTGAGAAGGGGATGGATATTCCTTGGCTATCTGGAGTATATCAGAGTTTATGCAGCGTTAATCAAGGCTGTATTTTCTTAAATCCTAGCAAAGCCGAAACCCTGCACAAAAAAGAACTCAGAAGCGCACTCTATTTGTTATACAGCACAGAAAGAATTGCGCTGGAATTGAAGAAACCCTCCGTTTTTAGCTATATGTCTCTTGAGCGGCACTGTTACCCTTTACCAAATTATCTTATTTTACCTATGAGTTATTGGGAAAGGTGCCTCCTATTTCGCTTGAGAGCAGGGACAGTTAAATTTGCATTGTGTTTCCCTCTTGGTTACCATTCGAAACTTGATTTAGTACCCTGCCCATGTGACGGGGTTAGTGGACAATCAACCTTACATTTTTTGCTTTTCTGTAAATATTACATGAAATACAGCAAGGGGCTTCTTTACCCTTATTTTAATAGGAGCAGGCCTATTAGCTTGGATTCTGCCTATTTAAGTATGCTTGCCTTGACCGATGAAGAGCTTGTTTTTTGTTTAAGCACATTTTTGAGAATTGCTACTCGGGCACGTAAGACAATGCTCAACCCTTGAATGGATAAGCTTGTAATTGTTGATAATGAATTTCCCATTTTATTTACAACCTAAAATCTGTGACATTGTGTTTTATAACTGTAAACTCCTATTAGCATTTATTGTTACTCTTCTTTTGTTTTTAATACTTCTTTTATCATACTGTACTTTTATGGATACAATGTTTATCCGAATAAAGTTTATGAACTGAACTGAAAAGAAGACATGTAAACAGCCGAGCCACCGACATGTACACTCCCTACACCCTGCTCAGCGGTGTCTCGTACCCTGCAAAAGAACTGCCTAATGGAAATAATACACAAATTTATCCTATGAAAAGTAAACACTTTACTCTGAAAACCTATGAAGCACATATGTTTTAGATGGGCCTTCATCCATACACAGGGGTTTTTGCGCTGCCAGCAGATACTTTGGGTTTACAATAGACTTCTGTGGTTTGGGTTCTACATTGTGAATATGTGTTATTAGTTCAATATGTACAGCTGCCTTATAAACTCAATGCATGCCTGTTTTCAGAAGTGAATTTGTTGAAAGGATATGAATTATGATTTAAAGAGCTCCAGGTCTAGTTGTGGTAATTAGATGCCCGAATATAAGTGCAACCAAGTCATCCTGAGTTTCAAGTGATTCAATGACTGTCAAGGAGGGTTGAGGATATGCTCCGGTGCTGTACTCCAGATAGAACGAATGAACACTGGTAACAACTTTATCAATTAGTAGTTCAAAGGGACAAGATGAGAGAACTAAAATGTGTCCCTAAATGTAAACACCTTGCTTGGTGATTCAGAGGGCCATGGGTAAGTGATTGTCAAAAGTGAGTATTAATAGAGAAGTGTTCAGTTAGAACCTACGAGAATAAAGGAAACCAAGCAATTAAGGGAAGTCTCCCCAATGAACTGTACCAAATACATGGCAACCTGCGCCTCATACATATGTGTGAAAGAAGCTATATGTACCCTGGATGTCTACTATGTTTGTCTGCACTCAAGTGTTCAATGACTGGGCAGTGTCTTTTCTAGCCCTTCACCCGATATAAACAATCAGTTGCCGCTCTTCCCTCTCTGTAGTGATTCAAAGCCCATGGATTGTTTGTGTATATTGAAATGTTAAGCATTTCAGGAGGCAAAAACACATACAGCTTTGTGAAATTCTTTGGAGAGGCACTGTAGCCTCAAGGTGTCTGACAGAGTTCTATGCTTCCAGGCTTCAAAGCCCATCTGACCTGTCATGCCACTTAGATAATCACTCACCCACCTGAGAAGAAATAAGTTAGTGGAACCTCTTCCTCTGAAGAGGATACAAAATTATGAAACTCCCTTCCAGGAAAGACAAAAAATATCCAAGCTCACTTGGAATTCAGGAAGCAAATAAAGCTCTGGCTTTCACAAATGATGCAGAATCACTCCAAACACCAAAGAAACTTCATATTCCACAAAGAATAGAAATCAGAACCATTCCCACCCAAAAAACAAAACACTAAAAAATGATAAACACAACCACATGCACAAGTATCTCTCACTCTACTTCATTCCACTTAATAAATAAGTGCACTTATGCGATTACAGTAACTCGTGGTGTATATTTCACTTCTTATTATGCACAGCACTAAAATACTTCTCACATACTCCACTTCTTGATTAAGCACAGCAACTGATGTCGATGTTAAAGGACCAATTTGGCTGTAATTCATATCAAACCCTAATCAGATATACTGCACTGCAACTCATCATTCAGCCAATCAAGCACTCCCTAGGGAGTAGCATGCTAACTAGGGGTGGGCGGAATTTGCGTAGTCGCGCTACGCAAAGCTCCGCGAAATGGTAAAAAATCTCCGCGAGCACGCAAAAGTTCCGCGAACACGCGGAATTGCTTGTTCCGCCCGTTCGCGATGCTTTTTCCCTGTTCGCGAACGCTGTTTGCGTGCTCGGGGAGAAATATCTCGCCAACACGCATTTTGAAAGCGCGAACAAGCAAAAAACTCCGCGAAGTCGCGGATCGCGGAATTTTTGGCAATTTCGCGTTCTCCGCGGAACGCGAAATTACCCAAACTCCGCAAATTCCGCGAGCGGAACGGAATTTCCCGCCCAGGCCTAATGCTAACTGTCTTCTAATTCACCTTTGTGCCTCATCAGGGGTATGAATTGTTTATCTGAATGCAAATACAATACAAGTGATATTATGAGTAACCCCATCCTCATACATACAGTATGACTGTCCACAAGGGAAGGTCAAAACATATTTAATCATCATGCATCTAACCATATGGTGACTGTCCATGTTGTCTAGTTCTCTTACAAAGCTGACAGGCCCAGAGTGAGGCCAGCCTGTAACAGGGTAAGGAGGATGAGAGCTGAAGATTTAATGCAATGGAAACAGGACACGAAGGCCTGGTGCAGTGGAGGAAGACTGGAGCACGGCTATGAAAACCCATTCAGGTTAGACGTGTAGCGTGGTGATCTGAAGCCATTCGCAGCTGTAACATGGGCTTCTGACGTCCCTTCCTCTCTAAATTTGCATGATTATTACCTAAAGGCTGCAACCAACGTAAGTTAAGTGGGTGGAAGTGTGTGTGCATAGGTTTGTATGTGTATGTATATGTGTGTGTGTGTGTGTGTGTGTGTGCGTTGCATGAGTTTACATGCATGAATGTATACTTCCCCGTATGCTTACCTGTCCGCATGTATGAGTGAGGGCCCTTGCTGCTGTAGCTGTTATTTCACGACTCATGTGGCGGTACTTCACCATCTATATTTGTAAAACTTTTAGAACATTATCATCAATGCTGCTGTAGGATACCCGAGCATGTAGGATTGGAGGGAGCTATTTGGACCTGTAAGATGTCTGTAGCCTAATTGGTAGTGCTAGTGTCTGGGTGCTATCTACCATGTAAGATTATTTATCTGTGGATGCATGTAGATATTTCTGGTTTGTACATCATTCAATACATACATCGCTCCATCCTGATGTTTTTCACTGTCCGAGAAGGGGATGTTTTGCACAAGCTACACAGGGAGTTCAATAGATATTGTGTGGACATTCGACACCCATCCAGCTACTATTGTATGCACAAGCCCACAAAGAGTTTTAGACATGCCTAAGATTGCTATGTAAATGGTATAATTTATTTCCTACTGCCACCTTGTGTTTATTAACATTTTCATAATATTGAGAATGAAAATATATGAAAGAAAACAATTTAGTCACTTGTTTTCTTACCGCATTTAATAACAATAACAAGTTTTACATTATAAGGCTATATGTCACAATTTCATTGACAAAAAATATTTCCTGACATAAATGTCATGCCATAAATATAATGTATAAGAAATGAACGTTGTGACGTTGGGAACAGATTTTCTATCTTTAATTCCATTGGGGGGTAATATTTTTGTAAATAATATTTAAGCCAATACCTTTGTCAGCTGACATTGTTCTGGTACCCTACCCATTAAAATACCAGTGCCCATTTTGTGTGTCTTTACAAAAAGGAAATTGAATACTCACTTGATTATAACAGTAACAACAGACTCATGCTAGAAAAGTTGCTATTTACATTGAAGTAGTTACTGGTTGGGCACAAAAGCATCCATAGGGACCAATTGTAAGCTGAAAGGAAAAAGGAAATATTGCTACCCTTCATCTTTTTTTGCAGTTTTATATAGCGCAAGCTCAATCCAGAAGTAGGGGAGCACTTTACATGAGCACCAGTTACATAACTCAAGGTCACATTCATTTTTGTAGGCACAGGGGGATTACGTGATTTTCCCTGAATCACAGGATGTTGAGCCAACACCTACACTCGAACCTGATTTCTCGGTTCCCCAGTTCCCAATTTGGTAGCTCTGGCCATAACAACGAATGGTGAAATCTTTGGGAGTCAAGTTGTTTATTTGAAACAAAGCAAGAGAAGTTTCACCATAAGTTTTCTTTTGCTATAAAATAGCTTTTAAACACTGTAAAAAGTGTGGAAATTTTAAGTCATCGCCTACTAGGAAGTGTTGTCTTTTAAGAATCCTACTATTAACTTCTACGTTTTTTTAATGAATGATGGTATCATAGAGGTTTTTAATACCACATATCAATCACATGAAATGCTGTATACTTCTAGCGCCCAAAATTTGGGAGGGCAATTGATGACCAGTGCAGACCCAAGCACGTACAACAAAAGCCTCCTCTTTTGACATTCCTTCATCTTCAGGCCAATGGATCTTGGCCCCCGTGGCAGATTGGAGCTGTAACAAATTTAATTTCAAATATAATCATTAACTTTCAGTAACTTAATGTTCAGTCAATGATGAAAGGTGTGGAATAGTTTTAAGACTTTATTTCTCAATAAGAGATTAGTATTGTTTTTGTTGTTTTTAATCAGGTTAGTCAATTTACAGAAATATCAAGAAAAGGTTTCGCTAGAATCAGCATAATATAGACAGCGTGTTCCATAAAGGAAATAGTTCCTATCGTAATCTAAGAGTCCTAACCTAAAGAAGAACCCATAAAGATTTCTCTTGGAAAAGAGCAAGCTTATGGAGCATTTAGTTAGCTAAAGAATGAACCCCTCATAAAGAGTAGTTCAGGAAAATCAGCCAAGTTCCCTTACAAGTTGAAGTAGAAACTTGTTAATTAAATCAAAGAGAAGTAATCACAGCAGTAGCTATCATCAGCTGCAAGAGAAAATCTCCCATCAAAAGATCATGATAATAGGAAATTGCTGTTAGAAGTAGCACACAGCAATCTGGGCAAGAATAAGGAAGAAAACTAATGTATAAATCATTGAAGGTAGGGTGGCATGGGAAAAAAAAGAATGGCATTAATCTCTGCAACTAGGAACATGTATATATGAATACATAAAGCATTTGTAATATCCAGCATGGTTCATCCAATGGAAATTGGTCTTCTGATGATGGTCTGTTGTCACTCCACCCTTTTCTCACAGTAAAATGCACACCAGTGAGAAGTTATCTGAAAGTTTTTAATATGTCTTTCACTAGATACAATAGGAAAAGTTCTCATGAGAACTTTTGCAGGCCTATTCTGTTAGCTGTTGTCAGTACTCTATTGTATGGACAAAGGGCTAGTCTAAAGCAATGAAACATTTCTTTCAGTAAGTCTTGATGAGACCATATGAATAAATATCTTCAATAAGTTCAACATTACTAATTTTGTAATCATTATAATATATAGTAGAATACATTGTTTAGTTAAATGAGGGAACCTATATGGTGTGAGGAAGCAAAAGAAATAAATTTCTCTTAAAGCAGCACATTTTAAAGTGATGAACAATTTTATAGTTAGAGGATTTGGTCAGCAGTTGTTGAAAGGCATTTTATTTTTAATGTCAAGCAGAAGTCAACAAATATTTGTCAGGCCTAGTCTTAGTAGCACATTAGCTATGAGAGCCTACTACTTCTTTAAGCTGCACGTTTATTTTTACACGTTCAAAAAGCATCTTCTCTTATGGTTAAAGCTACATTATTTATTTTACACATTTTAAAGAATCTTTTTCTCTGTTTTCCGTTTTCTTTTCTATAGATACGATAAAATTAAACACATTTTCTAAAGTCAGGCACATTTTCTTCATTGTTTACCAAGGCAAATTTTATGAAAAATTTAGACTTTAACAGTCCCTCCCATCTGATGATTTTGAAATCATCACTCAATGAGGTTTCACATGCAAATTTGTTTCAGAATGTACTTTGGTCATTAGTTAAGTCCTGTCCTTTTCTTTTTATCCCCATACATTTTAGAGATTTCATGTAGTCATCGTTCAGAATGCCATGCAGTCTCAAATCCCTTTCTTATAATTTTTTCTGGAGATTTTTCTGTCTTTTTCGTAAGAATTATTTGCAACTTAGTAATAGAGCATAAAGAAATATTAGCCAAAGTCTAATTTTTGCTATTGGCATTAATATAGCTTTCAATATACCTTTCCCTGCTGTTGAAAACCAATTCCCAATGCTGCTCAATCCTTTCCCAAAATTTTCGTAGAGACTTGGGGCCAGATGTATCAAGCCTTTTACTGGTGCGAATTGGCTCGTTTGCGAATGGTAAAAAGCATTTTGGGATGTATCATCCGAACAAGCATTCGCAAAATAGGGAATCGCAATTTTTACGATTACCTATTTTGCAAATGCATTTAGGGAATCACAATTTGCGATTCCCTAAATGCAATGCAGGAAGCATTTAAAAATTGCGACCTTGTGTAAGGAATCGCAAATTACCACCAACTTCAAGTTGGTGGTAATCTGCAAATCCTTAGAAAAATGCACCAAATTGCATTTTTCCAAGTGCCATGTGGCGCATACACATGCCCTTAGGGCATGTGTGTGCGCCACATGTGCCCACATGACATTTTTGGGGGTGCATCAGGGTGGCCTTTTGGCCCCTTGCACCCTTGAATTGCATTCGCAATTTGCGATTTTCAATTTGAGAATCGCGAATGCCTTCCCATTCCTTCCTATCGGCCTCTAGGCCAATAGGAATGAATGGGAAGGCATTCCTTAGTAGCGAATCGCAAATTGCGATTCACTATTAAGCAATATGTAGGATTCACTATTAATTTTGCGAAACCTACATACATTGCATTTTGCGATTCTATAATAGCGAATCGGTAAAATTCGCTATTATACACTCGCAAAATGCAATGTTGATACATCTGGTCCTTTGGTGTTTTCAATTCGTGCAATTTGGGTTCTAAACCTGAAATGTTCTTTGCATAACTTTCTACTTCTTTACTTTCATCAGATATGTAGGAACAGCAGTGAGTTAATTTCAACATCCAATAGTTTCCTCCCTTCTCTGCAAGTAGTATGTCTAAAGCAAGACAGTCTTGCAAAACCATGGACTTTATAGCAACTACTTCTGTGTTAATCACAAGCAAAGCTCCAGATGTGCTGGTCGCCATTTTGTCAAAAACTGTGGCAAATTTCCATATCTTATCATCATTTACAATGACACCTACAGGTCAATTATTGGTCCAAATATATCTCCTACTAACCCAGTTCCAGTTTCTACACTACGTTTCTGTCCATGTGCCGACGTTAGATTTAGTGCAAATAAACTTGTAGCATGATACATTTTGGGAATTAATATGCCTAAATAGCAAGTTCCTTCCCAATCAGCTGACAACAGGAAATAAGCGTTTTGTCCACAAATGTAGTAAACCCCTAGAATTGCATTTTCATCTCCCTGTAATATTTGCCAAGATCCCCATGTCAATACGAATGTGTGTTCGGAGCTACTAATCCCTACATGTCTCGCGTCCTTTTTGCTTTTCTCCTTTCGTAAACACAAATTTTCCCCTTGTGTCAGCTATCTAGTCTGAGTTTAGGGTACACCATCTTCTTTCTGAATTAGTTTTCTACTTTCTTCCATACATTCTCCAAAACATCACCCTTTTTGTCTGAAGTTTTTGACATGTTCATGTACCTTTCTTCTAAAGCAGTTATGTATGCCTTTTCTCCAGGTCGCATAAGACATGCTAAATTGTTTTTATAAGCCTTTACACTATCTATAGGTATATGTGGAAAGAAATAATATCAGGCAGTGTACATCTCTTTGGCATACATGTGTAAATTCATGCTATCTATCAAGGGTACTTTAGAAAGTCCTGAATCAGGATTAGAATAAAAGTATTCGAAATGTCCTCATCTAT
The DNA here is from genome assembly GCA_963921515.1 of Calotriton arnoldi. Lineage (NCBI taxonomy): Eukaryota > Metazoa > Chordata > Amphibia > Caudata > Salamandridae > Calotriton > Calotriton arnoldi. Next base: position 704,743 of record CAWUFW010008542.1, read on the forward strand.
AAACTAATGATAGTAAAATACTACAGGAAATGGCATAAGACAAAGGTATGTGATGGAACGTAACCTCCTCAGAAAGATTAGTGGGTAAATGTGCACAGACATAGTAGTCCTTTGTATCCATAGTATTAGTGTATTCTTGAGCTAATCTAGAATAAATGATAGTAGAATATTCATCCTTTTTATAGTTTACAAGGCATAACTATCATAATTTGTTGTAAGGTCAGGTGTGTGTGTATTAGTAAGGTTCTTTGCCTTAAGTTCCGTCTGTGGTGTTAAATAAAACCCTATTAGTACTATAGTGATCATTATTACTGTTATTACAAAAACCGATCCCGTGATACACTAACACTTATTTCTAATGCAACACATTTGTCTATGAGTCAAACAAACCTTCGTTCAGTGTTTTTAGTAACTCGCTTCTCTCATACAGTTAGTGTTCTTTTTTCTGCAGTTCAGTTTCCTAAATAGACAATCCTTAAACCTATTCCGTGTTCTTCTAAGATGTTATGTAAAACAAATAACTAAAATGTAAACCTATCAGTTTTCATTCAGGGTATTCTTCTTATTGTCTTCCCAGCTTCTTTTTGCTTCAACTTATTCAAATTTCTTTTGCAATGTCTTTTGGTTTTCAGGGTGGTTCTAATAATTCAGGATTCACGTTGCACAAGTCTTCTAGTGTAAAGTTCAGAGCATGTATGTGCACACTTACCTTTTTTGGCGGTGCATCAGGGTGGCCTTTTGGCCCCCTATCACCCTTGTAATTGCATTCGCAATTTGCGATTACCAATTTGGTAATCGCAAATTGCGAATGTCTTCCCATTCATTCCTATGGGCCTATAGGAATGAATGGGAAGGCATTCCTTAATAGCGAATCGCAATTTGAGATTCGCTTTTAAGGAACATGTAGGAATCGCAACTTTTTTAATGAATCCTACATACATTGCATTTTGCGATTCCATAATAGCGAATTGGTAAAATTCGCTATTATGGACTAGCAAAATTTAAGGTTGATACATCTGGCCCAAAATCCTTTAAGGAAATAGTAGTGAAAATCCAACCTGAGGTATGCCTCTTAGCCAGCCAGACTAGCGAATTCAATAAACCCACTTTCAGCCTAACAAAGCATTTCAGGAGAAACCTGGTGCTAGGGAAAGGAAGAGAAAGGGCCATTCAGCACAGTTGATTCCACCATGAGTGATTGCAGAATTTAAAAGAAGACATGTAAACAGCCGGGTCACCGACATGTACACTCCCTGCACCCTGCTCAGCGGTGTCTCATACCCTGCAAAAGAACTGCCTAATGGAAATAATACACAAAGTTATCCTATGAAAAGTAAACACTTTACTCTGAAAACCTATGAAGCACATATGTTTTAGATGGGCCTTCATCCATACACAGGGGTTTTTACGCTGCCAGCAGATACTTTGGGTTTACAATAGACTTCTGTGGTTTGGGTTCTACATTGTGAATATGTGTTATTAGTTCAATATGTACAGCTGCCTTATAAACTCAATGCATGCCTGTTTTCAGAAGTGAATTTGTTGAAAGGATATGTATTATGATTTAAAGAGCTCCAGGTCTAGTTGTGGTAATTAGATGCCTGAATATAAGTGCAACCAAGTCAAACCTGAGTTTCAAGTGATTCAATGACTGTAAAGTAGGGTTGAGGATATGCTCCGGTGCTGTACTCCAGATAGAACGAATGAACACCGGTAACAACTTTATCAATTAGTAGTTCAAAGGGACAAGATGAGAGAACTAAAATGTGTCCCTAAATGTAAACACCTTGCTTGGTGATTCAGAGGGCCATGGGTAAGTGATTGTCAAAAGTGAGTATTAATAGAGAAGTGTTCAGTTAGAACCTACGAGAATAAAGGAAACCAAACAATTAAGGGAAGTCTCCCCAATGAACTGTACCAAATACATGGTAACCTGCGCCTCATACATATGTGTGAAAGAAGCTATATGTACCCTGGATGTCTACTATGGTTGTCTGCACTCAAGTGTTCAATGACTGGCCAGTGTCTTTTCTAGCCCTTCACCCGATATAAACAATCAGTTGCCGCTCTTCCCTCTCTGTAGTGATTCAAAGCCCATGGATTGTTTGTGTATATTGAAATGTTAAGCATTTCGGGAGGCAAAAACACATACAGCTTTGTGAAATTCTTTGGAGAGGCACTGTAGCCTCGAGGTGTCTGACAGAGTTCTATGCTTCCAGGCTTCAAAGCCCATCTGACCAGTCATGCCACTTAGATAATCACTCATCCACCTCAGAAGAAATAAGTTAGTGGAACCTCTACCTCTGACGAGGATACAAAATTATAAAACTCCCTTCCAGGAAAGACAAAAAATATCCAAGCTCACTTGGATTTCAGGAAGCAAATAAAGCTCTGGCTTTCACAAATGATGCAGAATCACTCCAAACACCAAAGAAACTTCATCTTCCACAAAGAATAGAAATCAGAACCATTCCCACCTAAAAACAAAACACTAAAAAATGGTAAACACAACCACATGCACAAGTATCTCTCACTCTACTTCATTCCACTTAATAAATAAGTGCACTTATGCGATTACAGTAACTTGTGGTGTATATTTCACTTCTTATTATGCACAGCACTAAAATACTTCTCACATACTCCACTTCTTGATTAAGCACAGCAACTGATGTCGATGTTAAAGGACCAATTTGGCTGTAATTCATATCAACCCCTAATCACATATACTGCACTGCAACTCATCATTCAGCCAATCAAGCACTCCCTATGGAGTAGCATGCTAACTGTCTTCTAATTCACTTTTGTGCCTCATCAGGGGTATGAATTGTTTATCTGAATGCAAATACAATACAAGTGATATTATGAGTAACCCCATCCTCATACATACAGTATGACTGTCCACAAGGGAAGGTCAAAAAAATTTAATCATCATGCATCTAACCATATTGTGACTGCCCATGTTGTCTAGGTCTCTTACAAAGCTGACAGGCCCAGAGTGAGGCCAGCCTGTAACAGGGTAAGGAGGATGAGAGCTGAAGATTTAATGCAATGGAAACAGGACACGAAGGCCTGGTGCAGTGGAGGAAAGACTGGAGCACGGCTATGAAAACCCATTCAGTTAGACGTGTAGCGTGGTGATCTGAAGCCATTCGCAGCTGTAACATGGGCTTCTGACGTCCCTTCCTCTCTAAATTTGCATGATTATTACCTAATAGCTGGAACCAACATAAGTTAAGTGGGTGGAAGTGTGTGTGCATAGGTTTGTGTGTGTATGTATATGAGTGTGTGTGCGTTGCATGAGTTTACATGCATGAATGGGTACTTCCCCATATGCTTAGCTGTCCGCCTGTATGAGTGAGGGCCCTGGCTGCTGTAGCTGTTATTTCACGACTCATGTGGCGGTACTTCACCATCTATATTTGTAAAACTTTTAGAACATTATCATCAATGCTGCTGTAGGATACCCGAGCATGTAGGATTGGAGGGAGCTATTTGGACCTGTAAGATGTCTGTAGCCTAATTGGTAGTGCTAGTGTCTGGGTGCTATCTACCATGTAAGATTATTTATCTGTGGATGCATGTAGATATTTCTGGTTTGTACATCATTCAATACATACATCGCTCCATCCTGATGTTTTTCATTGTCCAAGAAGGGGATGTTTTGCACAAGCTACACATGGAGTTCAATAGATATTGTGTGGACATTCGACACCCATCCAGCTACTATTGTATGCACAAGCCCACAAAGAATTTTAGACATGCCTAAGATTGCTATGTAAATGGTATAATTTATTTCCTACTGCCACCTTGTGTTTATTAACATTTTCATAATATTGAGAATGAAAAAATATGAAAGAAAACAATTTAGTCACTTGTTTTCTTACCGCATTTAATAACAATAACATGTTTTACATTATAAGGCTATATGTCACAATTTCATTGACAAAATATATTTCCTGACATAAATGTCATGCCATAAATATAATGTATAAATGTATAATAAATGAACGTTGTGACGTTGGGAACAGATTTTCTATCTTTAATTCCATGGGGGTAATATTTTTGTAAATAATATTTAAGGCAATACCTTTGTCAGCTGACATTGTTCTGGTACCCTACCCATTAAAATACCAGTGCCCATTTTGTGTGTCTTTACAAAAAGGAAATTGAATACTCACTTGATTATAACAGTAACAACAGACTCATGCTAGAAAAGTTGCTATTTACATTGAAGTAGTTACTGGTTGGGCACAAAAGCATCCATAGGGACCAATTGTAAGCTGAAAGGAAAAAGGAAATATTGCTACCCTTCATCTTTTTTTGCAGTTTTATATAGCGCAAGCTCAATCCAGAAGTAGGGGAGCACTTTACATGAGCACCAGTTACATAACTCAAGGTCACATTCATTTTTGTAGGCACAGGGGGATTACGTGATTTTCCCTGAATCACAGGATGTTGAGCCAACACCTACACTCGAACCTGATTTCTCGGTTCCCAGTTCCCAATTTGGTAGCTCTGGCCATAACAACGAATGGTGAAATCTTTGGGAGTCAAGTTGTTTATTTGAAACAAAGCAAGAGAAGTTTCACCATAAGTTTTCTTTGCTATAAAATAGCTTTTAAACACTGTAAAAAGTGTGGAAATTTTAAGTCATCGCCTACTAGGAAGTGTTGTCTTTTAAGAATCCTACTATTAACTTCTACGTTTTTTTAATGAATGATGGTATCATAGAGGTTTTTAATACCACATATCAATCACATGAAATGCTGTATACTGCTAGCGCCCAAAATTTGGGAGGGCAATTGATGACCAGTGCAGACCCAAGCACGTACAACAAAAGCCTCCTCTTTTTGACATTCCTTCATCTTCAGGCCAATGGATCTTGGCCCCCGTGGCAGATTGGAGCTGTAACAAATTTAATTTCAAATATAATCATTAACTTTCAGTAACTTAATGTTCAGTCAATGATGAAAGGTGTGGAATAGTTTTAAGACTTTATTTCTCAATAAGAGATTAGTATTGTTTTTGTTGTTTTTAATCAGGTTAGTCAATTTACAGAAATATCAAGAAAAGGTTTCGCTAGAATCAGCATAATATAGACAGCGTGTTCCATAAAGGAAATAGTTCCTATCGTAATCTAAGAGTCCTAACCTAAAGAAGAACCCATAAAGATTTCTCTTGGAAAAGAGCAAGCTTATGGAGCATTTAGTTAGCTAAAGAATGAACCCCTCATAAAGAGTAGTTCAGGAAAATCAGCCAAGTTCCCTTACAAGTTGAAGTAGAAACTTGTTAATTAAATCAAAGAGAAGTAATCACAGCAGTAGCTATCATCAGCTGCAAGAGAAAATCTCCATCAAAAGATCATGATAATAGGAAATTGCTGTTAGAAGTAGCACACAGCAATCTGGGCAAGAATAAGGAAGAAAACTAATGTATAAATCATTGAAGGTAGGGTGGCATGGGAAAAAAAGAATGGCATTAATCTCTGCAACTAGGAACATGTATATATGAATACATAAAGCATTTGTAATATCCAGCATGGTTCATCCAATGGAAATTGGTCTTCTGATGATGGTCTGTTGTCACTCCACCCTTTCTCACAGTAAAATGCACACCAGTGAGAAGTTATCTGAAAGTTTTTAATATGTCTTTCACTAGATACAATAGGAAAAGTTCTCATGAGAACTTTTGCAGGCCTATTCTGTTAGCTGTTGTCAGTACTCTATTGTATGGACAAAGGGCTAGTCTAAAGCAATGAAACATTTCTTTCAGTAAGTCTTGATGAGACCATATGAATAAATATCTTCAATAAGTTCAACATTACTAATTTTGTAATCATTATAATATATAGTAGAATACATTGTTTAGTTAAATGAGGAACCTATATGGTGTGAGGAAGCAAAAGAAATACATTTCTCTTAAAGCAGCACATTTTAAAGTGATGAACAATTTTATAGAGGATTTGGTCAGCAGTTGTTGTAAGGCATTTTATTTTTAATGTCAAGCAGAAGTCAACAAATATTTGTCAGGCCTAGTCTTAGTAGCACATTAGCTATGAGAGCCTACTACTTCTTTAAGCTGCACGTTTATTTTTACACGTTCAAAAAGCATCTTCTCTTATGGTTAAAGCTACATTATTTATTTTACACATTTTAAAGAATCATTTTCTCTGTTTTCCGTTTTCTTTTCTATAGATACGATAAAATTAAACACATTTTCTAAAGTCAGGCACATTTTCTTCATTGTTTACCAAGGCAAATTTTATGAAAAATTTAGACTTTAACAGTCCCTCCCATCTGATGATTTTTAAATCATCACTCAATGAGGTTTCACATGCAAAGTTGTTTCAGAATGTACTTTGGTCATTAGTTAAGTCCTGTCCTTTTCTTTTTATCCCCATACATTTTAGAGATTTCATGTAGTCATCGTTCACAATGCCATGCATTCTCAAATCCCTTTCGTATACATTTTTCTGGAGATTTTTCTGTCTTTTTCGTAAGAATTATTTGCAACTTAGTAATAGAGCATACAGAAATATTAGCCAAAGTCTAATTTTTGCTATTGGCATTAATATAGCTTTCAATATACCTTTCCCTGCTGTTGAAAACCAATTCCCAATGGTGCTCAATCCTTTCCCAAAATTTTCATAGAGACTTGGGGCCAGATGTATCAAGCCTTTTACTGGTGCGAATCGGCTCGTTTGCGAATGGTAAAAAGCATTTTGGGATGTATCATCCAAAAAGGCATTCGCAAAATAGGGAATCACAATTTTTACGATTACCTATTTTGCGAATGCATTTAGGGAATCGCAATTTGCGATTCCCTAAATGCAATGCAGGAAGCATTTAAAAATTGCGACCTTGTTTAAGGAATCGCAAATTACCACCAACTTCAAGTTGGTGGTAATTTCAAATCCTTAGAAAAATGCACCAAATTGCTTTTTCCAAGGTGCCATGTGGCGCATACACATGCCCTTATGGCATGTGTGTGCGCCACATGTGCACACATGACATTTTTGGGGGTGCCTCAGGGTGGCCTTTTGCACCCTTGAATTGCATTCGCAATTTGCGATTTTCAATTTGAGAATCGCAAATTGCGAATGCCTTCCCATTCATTCCTATCGGCCTCTAGGCCAATAGGAATGAATGGGAAGGCATTCCTTAGTACCGAATCGCAAATTGCGATTCACTATTAAGCAATATGTAGGAATCGCTATTAATTTTGCGAAACCTACATACATTGCATTTTGCGATTCAATAATAGCGAATCGGTAAAATTCGCTATTATACACTCGCAAAATGCAATGTTGATACATCTGGCCCTTTGGTGTTTACAATTCGTGCAATTTGGGTTCTAAACCTGAAATGTTCTTTGCATAACTTTCTATTTCTTTACTTTCATCAGGTATGTATGAACAGCAGTGAGTTAATTTCAACATCCAATAGTTTCCTCCCTTCTCTGCAAGTAGTATGTCTAAAGCAAGACAGTCTTGCAAAACCATGGACTTTATAGCAACTACTTCTGTGTTAATCACAAGCAAAGCTCCAGATGTGCTGGTCGCCATTTTGTCAAATACTGTGGCGAATTTCCATATCTTATCATCATTTACAATGACACCTACAGGTCAATTATTGGTCCAAATATATCTCCTACTAACCCAGTTCCAGTTTCTACACTACGTTTCTGTCCATGTGCCGACGTTAGATTTAGTGCATCTAAACTTGTAGCATGATACATTTTTGGAATTAATATGCCTAAATAGCAAGTTCCATCCCAATCAGCTGACAACAGGAAATAAGCGTTTTGTCCACAAATGAAGTAAACCCTAGAATTGCATTTTCATCTCCCTGTAATATTTTCCAAGATCCCCATGTCAATACGAATGTGTGTTCGGAGCTACTAATCCCTACATGTCTCGCGTCCTTTTTGCTTTTCTCCTTTCGTAAACACAAATTTTCCCCTTGTGTCAGCTATCTAGTCTGAGTTTAGGGTAAACCATCTTCTTTCTGAATTCGTTTTCTACTTTCTTCCATACATTCTCCAAAACATCACCCTTTTTGTCTGAAGTTTTTGACATGTTCATGTACCTTTCTTCTAAAGCAGTCATGTATGCCTTTTCTCCAGGTCGCATTAGACATGCTAAATTGTTTTTATAAGCCTTTACACTATCTATAGGTATATGTGGAAAGAAATAATATCAGGCAGTGTCCATCTCTTTGGCTTACATGTGTAAATTCATGCTATCTATCAAGGGTACTTTAGAAAGTCCTGAATCAGGATTAGAATAAAAGTATTCAAAATGTCCTCATCTATGAACTAATGATATTAAAATACTACAGGAAATGGCATAAGACAAAGGTATGTGATGGAACGTAACCTCCTCAGAAAGATTAGTGGGTAAATGTGCACAGACAAAGTAGTCCTTTGTATCCATAGTATTAGTGTATTCTTGAGCTAATCTAGAATAAATGATAGTAGAATATTCATCCTTTTTATAGTTTACAAAGGCATAACTATCATAATTTATTGTAAGGTCAGGTGTGTGTATTAGTAAGGTTCTTTGCCTTAAGTTCCGTCTTTGGTGTTAAATAAAACCCTATTAGTACTATAGTGATCATTATTACTGTTATTACAAACACCGATCCCGTGATACACTTACACTTATTTCTAATGCAACACATTTGTCTATGAGTCAAACAAACCTTCGTTCAGTGATTTTAGTAACTCGCTTCTCTCATAGAGTTAGTGTTCTTTTTTTCTGCAGTTCAGTTTCCTAAATAGACAATCCTTAAACCTACTCCGTGTTCTTCTAAGATGTTATGTAAAACAAATAACTGAAATGTAAACCTATCAGTTTTCATTCAGGGTATTCTTCTTATTGTCTTCCCAGCTTCTTTTTGCTTCAACTTATTCAAATTTCTTTTGCAATGTCTTTTGGTTCTCAGGGTGGTTCTAATAATTCAGGATTCACGTTGCACAAGTCTTCTAGTGTAAAGTTCAGAGCAGTGTTCACAGAATAGACCATTCAGGTGCAGAGTTTCTGAGACATGGTACTTGTGCTCTTTTGGATCTCTGTATTACTTTTTGATTTGGATCTGTACCACTTTCGCTGTTTGTTTAGTCTTCTTCAGGTTTAAGCTCTGGAATTTGAGCTATTGCAATACTTCTCCTTGGGTTCTTGTTTTCATAACTCTTTGTCCATTCTGCTCGTCTATTTACTCTTCTTACTCCAGAATGAGTTCCTTCACCTGAGCCGTTTTTGTCTCCTCACACCACTCCTTGAGTCCTTTCAACTTGGGCTTCGATCTCTGTTTCAACTTAGTTAGAGATCTCAATGCCACTTTGTTTTACTTCAGGCACTTGCCTTCTCATTTGCTTATCTTCACCCCTTTCTTCTTCTTGTGGCTGGACTGGCACTGGTACTGCTGGTCTGGGTGGTCTCTCTTCTGGCAGTGTGACCACCAAAGCTCTTCTTTCAGGATCAAAGACCAATGGTGCATCTTCTGGATTTCTCACTCTTTTGGTGTGTGAGGTATGAATACAGTTTGCAACTCCAGCACATTTAATAGCAGTGTTCATAGTCAAAATCACTTGGAAGGCGCCTTTCCATCTGGATTCAAAACAAGTCTTGGAAACGTGCTTCTTGATGATGACCCAATCTCAGAGACTAAGGTTGTGGCACGTTTCTTGATGGAAGTCTAGGGTGGCCACTGATACCTGATGAGATACATGAAGTATAATAGGGTTACCCAGTGGCCCTCAGAACCTGGGTATCTGAAATCTAAGGTAAGGTAGGTTCTGTCAGGAGCTGGATAATTACTTTAACAGCTTTTGTACATGAAAAGAAAAAAGGGAAACACACCTAGATTGATGTAATCAATATCAATTGTATTAGTAAATTAATTCATTTTTCTGGTATACAATTTGAGTTATATCTTAGTCAAGCTGTCACAGAGAACAATTGTGTTGTTAAAAAGCGGTGCAAACAATAAACTAATCAGTGATGAGGTGATCTAGGAGTGACAAAGTGCTTTGAGTGAATAACATGTATACAGTGCTGTACAAAACATATATAAAATGATCATTCAATAGACATCGATCCCTATATCATTGAATCTCCAATCCATACACGGTTCTGCTATTACGTGGAGTGGAGAGAATGGGGAAGGATTGTGTAGGCACGTCGACGTTTCGACCCAAGGAGGTGCGTGATTCAATTGGAGTCACGGCGGGTCTTCTTCGGGACAAGGCAGGACAGCCTATTTGAGAAATTAACCATAAGTACGGTGTGTTGCAAAGTATGAAAGGATTGACCGGTGGTTGTGGAAACCTAACAGTAGTAGTAACAATCAAATATCTGATGAGTACTTCGATTGGTCGATCCACCAGGGGTTTGATTCTGTGGGAATAATAAGGAAGGAATCAAGGAACTGCATAGAACTAAATGAATTGAAGAGTTGGACCAGACCATAGTACTGGGTGATTACCTAGTCAAGGATGAACAACTGCGTCATAGTAGAACCATCAGCGGTTGATTGAGTCAGATTCTGAATGCAGGAATGTAGATGAGTCACATCCACTGCCGCGCGAATCAAAGTGCTGTGGGGGGACACAGGTAACAAGGTATGGACCTCTTGAGGAAACTATTAAAGAAGGTCAGAAGTCTCAGAAAAGGGTGACTGAAGCGGGCGCCTCACATGCTGAGCGGACGGTGAATACATCCAGGCCCCTGGGGCATGCCAGTCATGCTTATAAATTGTTAAAGAGACATGCGTTGTGGAGACCTGTGCCCTCACTTAGGTCTGGAAAAGATATGCGCAGTGGTGAAGGTATGCGCAGTGCTGAAAGACCGATGTGGAAACAACGAGTGCGGCTCAGTAGTGTCTGACAGAAGGTGCGCAGTGATTAAGGACGCACGTGTTACACGTCTGGCAGAAGGTGCGCAATGATTAGGCTGCACGTGTTGGGCGTGGGCGCCATGCTTTAAAAACAGGTGTGCGCGCTCAATTCGTAATACATGTAATGTATTAGGATATAGAACCGTCGTGATCGTGTAGGCAAAGAGCGAACGAGTGATTCCCGCATGCTAAAATGGCACATCGCAAGTAAAATTGAATTGTGAAATGGGAGTCAGAGCGGACTCAGAGACAAGTAGTTACGGAGCGTATGAGCTCCTAGTAAGGGAGAGTATTAAGGCTGTGACGATATTAAGTGAAAACCTGCGTCAAATTGTGCTTAAAAGAGAGAGAGATTACCGCACGTGTTGGTATACGAAATTCTGAGCATTAAGGCTGTGACGATATGCGTCAAATGGTGCTTAAAAACTGTAGGTGAGGAGACATGAGTCAGCAAAGGCAAGAACAGATCTGTCGGTAGAAAAAGGAAATAAAGTGAGAGCATGATTCAGGCGAGCTCTTACCTCTGGCCAGCCGGCGAAAGAATGAACAGCCTTGGCTTGCCAGAGGAAGAGTGTATTTAAGCGCCTAATGTTAGGTGATCGGGTGGAGAGTACACCTGTTCTTAATTAGTAGGTGATCGCAAGGGGCATGCACCCGATCCTCATTAGGGCGTGCACCCGTTCCTCATTAGAGCAAGCCACACAAGGATGATGAAACTGAATTGACGGCTGCAAGCATATGTAGTTTAGTTTGGTAGGTGATTGAAACTGAATTGATTGTAGGTAAAATCTGCACTGTCTACCAACGAGCAGTTTTAATAAAAAACTTAGTATGCATGCGGACGAGTTTAAGGTCGCGGATTACAACCAATATTAGTGAATGGTGAATTAATTAATGGATAATGTGATGTCAGAATAATGATGAAATCATGCATTAGTTAGAGAACCCAATAAGGATTAATGCAAACCAACAAATCATAATACATGTCGTTCATGATCTGTGTAACATGGTATTCAATTGACATTGACGAATCGCAGAGTAAGGATTAATACAAATCAACAAATCATAACAAAAATTCTTAAAAATAAACAAAACATAATGCATTTCGTTCATGATCTGTGTACCATGGTATTCAATTGACGAATCACAGAGTAAGGATTAATGCAAATCAACAATTCATAACCAAAATTCTTAAAATTCAAGGGGCGAACTCACTTATATGGCGTACACAAATTCAGAGAAATATAATGGGAAAAACCAAGGAAAAAAAACATGTAGCATCTGGCTTGTGTGTTCCAAGTGGGACAGTTGATTATGGTCATAAATGCTGGTTTTTACATTCTTGAGCGGTCACAATTGCGAAGAGTTGGTGATAAGCGTTTTAGCAGAGGTTAGATCTCGTTTGAGGAGATGTTGAGAACGCAATTGTGTTGTGCTTGTGGTGAATAGTATAAACAGATAAGGAATGTGGCTGTTACATGACGATTAACCAAGACGGAGGACAAGCAGAATACAACTGAATGTCTGGACCAAGGGGGGATTCATCTTCTTCCTAGAAGTCCCAGTTGTCTGCTTGTTTCCTCCAATTCGTTTAGTCCATGAATCACAGTATCCAAAGTGTGTATCCACCTACATTCCTTCAGGTTGAGGGATATTGCAATATCCCCCCTCTTGCGTGTGGCAAGACCCTTTCCACGACCCACCATCTAAGGCTTTCCAGATCATGGCCTAACTCAACGAAGTGATCTACCAGTGGGGCACCCTGCACTTTGCAACACAACCTACTACAGTGTTGTAGGATTCTGCTCTTTACTTCTTGTGTAGTTTGACCAATATATAGTTGGTCGCAGGGGCATTTGATGGCGTAAATCACATTTGCGCTGTTGCAATTAGTATGTTGAAGTAGTTGGAAGGTCCGTTCTTGGTGTGTGAAGGTGGGACCCTCAATCGTCAATTTTCAAGCCTTGCAGGTACTGCATTTGAAATGGCCCACTAGTGGTGGTAGTTGTAGTTGGGCCCTAATGTCCATTGGTGTTGGTGGTGCCAGGTATGAGCTCACCACATAGTCTCTGACATTTTTTGCTCGTTTGAATGCAAACACTGGTTCAGATACTGCGTTGATTTCTGTGGATGCAAGATGCCAATATCTTTTGATAATCTTCTTGATCTCTTGGCTTCTGGTATTGAAGGCTGTAACACAGACGATCTTCTCCTCAGTGTCTGTCTTTGTCCGTACTTCTAGTAGGGTCTCTCTGGGGCAGTACCAGGCTCTCTTCCGTGCACGATTGAGCAACCCTTTGGGGTAACCTCTTTCCTTTAGCCTCATGATTAGGGTGTCTGTTTCTTTAAAGAAATCCATTCTATGGGAACAGTTCCTTCGGAGCCTTAAAAATTGTCCATAAGGCAAATTGTCCCTCAGGCTCCTTGGGTGATGTGATGAGTATTTCAACAAGGTGTTTCGCTCTGTGGGTTTTCTGTATAAGGTTGTGTAGATCAGTCCCTCTTCAATTTTGAGCAAGATATCTAGGAAACAGATGGATTCCCTGTCATAGTTGACTGTGAACTTGATATCTGGTGACCTTTCATTAAGCCATAGATGGAAATTAAGTAAGTCCAGTTCTGTCCTCTTCCATACCATTATGAAGTCGTCAATATAACGCTTCCAGATCGCAATGTTGTTAATGAAAGAGTTGTTGGTGCTGTATATGAATTCATCTTCATATCGGTCCAATGATAGATTTGCTAGGCTCGGAGCAAATCCAGCCCCCATGGCTACGCCCTTACATTGGAAGTAGAAGGTTTTTTGAAAAACAAAAAAGATCTTAGTCATGGCAATCTCGAGTAGCAAAACCAAGAATTCCGAGGGGATCCACTCGGGAGTCGGTCTATTGTTTAATACTCCACGTATACATTCAATGGCCTGGTCTTGCGAGATGCTTGTATACAATGAGGCTACATCTAGGGTTACTAGGAATGTGTTGATGTGTCATAGGGCTGGTTCTCCATTATCTGTATAATGTGCATAGCGTCACGTACAAAGGACTTGGTTTCTGATACCCAGGGTTGTAGGAAGCTGTCAATGAATTGGTTCAAAGGTTCAAGGATGGACCCACAGCCTGATATAATCGGTCTTCCTGGTGGGTGAGTCAAATTTTTATGAATTTTCGGCAGGGTGTATATGGTGGGTGTTCTGGGGTGCTTCCTGTTGAGAAAGTTATATTCCAGGTCTCTTAGGAATCCCTCCTCTAGGCCTTTTAGTGTCAGTTGATGGATTAATTCAGACACCTCTGGTGTAGGGTCCTTGTTCAGTCTGGTGTAGCTGTCCTAGCAGTTGAGTTATCCTTGTATTTCGGTCACATAATCTTCAGTATTCTGTACCACTACCGCTCCCCCTTTATCAGCGGCTTTTATTATGATTTCGGTGTTATTCTTCAGGGATAGCAGTGCTTGTTTCTCTTCTTTAGTTGTGTTGTATTTGATGTATTTTTTGCTTTCCCATAGGGCCATTACTTCTTCAAGGACAATTTGCTCGAATGCAAGGATTTTCTGGCTCGTGAGATATGCCGTAGGTGTAAAGGTGGAGGGTGGCTTGAAGTAGGTGGCAGTGAGAGCTTTGGGTCCTGGTTCATTTTTCAGAAAAAAATACTTCAGGTGAATTTTTGGGAAAAACTGTTGTAATTTCAATTTGGTTTGGAATGAATCAGGAGGCGCACTTGGTATAAAAGAGAGGCCTTTTGATAGTATGGCACACTCTGCTGAGGTTGTGATTCGAAATATTGATGATGGGGTTCGATTGATCTTGGTTAAGATCAAGGGTGTTGTTGATTCTAAGTTGTTCTGTTATGGTTGAATGGTCCGTTGGTGGTTGATTATGTTGGAACCCTTCTGTGTCATTTGAGGTACTGCTAGCCGTGTGTTGTTCTCCAGTTACAGTGGGATCCACTTGTACTGCTTCTTCGATGGTACTAACCAGGGAGATTGGACATCATAATGTTCCTTGCTGGTTGTCGGTTGTTGTATTGAGTGTTCACCCGAAGTAGATGGTTCACCTGTTGCATTGTGGGTAGGGATGTGTGGTCTGTACCAGACGGTTATTGTTCCTCGTCGGGTCTGCGTCAGGGTTGCCTTGGTAGCTTAATGGTTTCAATGTAAGCTCTACCATCTGTACGTCTGGTGTTGCGTTTGGATTTCCCCATGGCTTTCCTGTGGCTAGAAATTGACCCTGTTGTTTCCCCTTTGGATATTTCTCCCTCTGTTCCATCTCTTGGGTCTGTCCCATCCACCATCTTGATTCCGGCATCTGTTTGGTGGCCATGTGGGATCCCCTCACCAATATAATCAAGGCCCAAGATTCCAAGACTTGACCTCTTCATCTCCTTTTTTAGGGGATTTCGTTTCTGACATATTACACACCTATGACAAAGCTCTTCTGCAAACATTTTGAATCTGGGGTTGTTTGAACTGTCTCACCATGGCATCTCTCCCCAAATGTGTGTACCCATGATAATATTGTGTCATTGGAAACAACAAGCTATCAGGCAACATTGACCTTCCATCGGCTGACATCCAAATGTCAGTGGCTTCTTTCTCTAATCCTCCTCTTACCCATCCATTCTACTCTTTTCAGTTCATCCCAAGTGTCAGTAGCTTTCATCAATATAGCAAAAGAACTTTCCTCCTCAGAATCTCATGTGAAAGCTCCATTAAAAGTACAAGCCAATAGTGCGCAATACCTTACTACCGAGCCAGCGTATTAGTTGCCATGGCAACGTATCCATTTCCTTTTTGATGACCTGGACACTTAGCTACTATAATTTCTTATGGCAACTGCAGTGCCTCCAACAAGTTCTTGATATGGATCCCATTCTGTATTGGGGTTCCTGAAGAAGTTGACAGTACTGCAGTTTACTTGGAGACACTTTCTGTCCATTCTCAGCCAGGTGATTCAAAAGTGCAATGGTGTCATGTTAACATACATCCTGTGTCTCTGATACCACGAGCAGGTCATCTATATACTGAACAAGGGAAGACTTACAGGGCATCTGTAGAGTCTCTAGATTTCT
This sequence comes from Calotriton arnoldi, assembly GCA_963921515.1. Classification (NCBI taxonomy): domain Eukaryota; kingdom Metazoa; phylum Chordata; class Amphibia; order Caudata; family Salamandridae; genus Calotriton; species Calotriton arnoldi. The sequence continues at coordinate 720,704 of CAWUFW010008542.1, forward strand.
TTTCAGGATCTGATTAAAAATGGATGGACTCTATGTATATCCTTGTGGGACACAACACAATGTTAACACCTTCTGCTGGAACCCAAATGAAAAACATACTGACTTTCTTCATGCAGAGGCACTGAGAAGAAAGCTTGACATAAATCAATGACTAAACCATTCTGCATTATATGGTATTTTAAACAATACAGTGGCTGTATTCGGTACCACAGGACAACAGGACATCACTATCTCATTCACCTTCCTCAAATCCTGAACTATCCTGATTTTCCACTGGGCTTCTGTAAACCTATAATTGGGGAATTACATGGACTCCCAATTATTTCCCTCAAAATCCCTTTCTGTAACATATCTTCTATCACTGGTTTTATTCCTGCAGCAGTTTCTGGAGTTAAATCATATGGTGGCGTTCTGGGCTAGATAGCATCTGGCTTTACATTTATTCAGACCGGTTCCACTCCTTTGATAAGTCTGATGCCTTTTCCTGTGAAATCCCATACTTCTGCATTCACGGTTTCTCTCAACTCCTCAGGTAGTGCATCAATGGTCAATGAAGAGGACATCCTTACTTTGGCTTCTGTTTAATTAATTTGAAATTCACATCTTCATCATGTGTTTGCAACACAACATCATCCGTTGTGTACAATAAATGGTGCAATTTAACTTGCACAAGAGATCTCTCCCTAACAAATTCACAAGACTGGTGTCCCACACAACAAATTGGTGCTTTTTTCTAAACGTACCTATTTTTACTGGGACATTCTCTGACATAGGATTCAGTATCTGCTTATTTGTAACTCCCACTATTTGGATAGTTTTCCCCGACAGAGGTAGGTCTGGTACTTCCACTGTTCTTACAGTAGAACTGGTAGCTCCTGTATCAATGAGAAACAATACAGGGTGGCCATAAACTTCAGCATCTGCAAATGGGCCGCTTTGGTCTACCTCTAAGACTACGCCAAGTACGCAATCTTCAGAACCGGAGCCATCGGTCTCAAACAAAGGGAATTGTTTCAATGAATTTTGGCTTGCATTTTGAAATTGCTGTGCAGCATTCTGAAATTGTGCATTGAATTTTGAAATTGTGGCATGGCATTTTGAAATGGGTTTGTGTTTATTTTTGGCATTTGTTTTAAGTTCAATCTATAATTTCCCATTTGGTAGGCACAGGAGTCATCATTGGGACTTGTCCCTGCATTGGCATTTGCATCTGTTGCATAGGCATTTTTGGAACCTGTACCTCTCGCTGTGTTTGCATATTTTCTCCAGCATTTTCAGAATTAAATCGACATTCTCGCTTCCAATGTCCAATTGTATGACAGACGTAACAAGCAGTAATCTTTTTCATAGCAGCCACATCTGCTCCTGATCCCGTACTTACAGGAACACCTCTATCTTTACCTTGTGACACAATCATTCCTCGTGGGTTTCCCTGAAACCCAGATGTTCAGGTACCAACAGCTTGCATTTTTCCCAAATTTCCTACAAAAGGAGGATTCTGGAACCCTTTCTAAGCTTAGTCTGGACCAACATAAACTTCTCTTTAATTTTTTCTGCTGCAAATCCCATTCATCGCTACAATATTTTTTGTATCGCAGGATCTCGTCAAGAGATTTATTTTGCCAACAGATCACACTTTATGATATATGTGCACATATCGCAGGCTTCAACCCCAAAGCAAACCGGGATACAAAAATCCCCATGTCCCTTCCCTTAGGATATTCACGTCCACTGTTTTGCTTAAACACCTGAAATTATCTCTCAGAATACTCTTGAACTGTCTTTATTGGCTTTTGTGTGGTTCCTTTAGCCAATCAGAAAGGTAACGTTTCCATTACTACAGGTGATATGGTGCATTCGTCCCTTTCTCTCTAGCTGGTTCTTCTTTTGGCCATTGCACTGCTGTCTTACATTCGGCCCATAAATCAGCAGGCACCACAATGTCAAAGAAAGTATTTAAATCAATCCACAATACTTCAGAAATGTGTATAAATCTTTCTACTTGTGCATACCATTGCACCAGCTTGTCTCACAATGTTGGAAAATTGTTTGTAAATGCTGCCAAATCACCTCTGCTCCAGGGAACATGTACATAAGTTTCTCCTGCTATTTGTCTAAGTGGCTATGCTATCACCTCATTCTCATGTTGCTCACCGTGTCCTTCTACACAACTACACAAGCTGCTTCCTTCTTTTTCTTTTCATGCTGCTTTGCCCACCTAACTTCCAATTTTTCCGTACCCTTCCACCTGCAAATGCATTTGATCAATTCCACAATATGCAAGCGCATTCCTGTAATCCTCATGTTTTCTATAGCTGTATCATCTAATTCTATACTGTAGCATTGGTGTACATTTATGTTATTGGAAAGATCTACCTTGTATTTTCTTGCTAATTCTGTCAATCAATCATGTACCAAAGCTGCTCTCAATGTAACCACCTTACAAGGGTAACTTAATTTCTTCCTCTGGTATTTATTTAAATGTTCAAATTCTAAACATCCTTTTATCATCTCTTCTTGTTCTACCTTTAAATTTGGTATATCGAAGGATCTCTCCTTTTCTGTTTCTGGCTTCTCTGGTTATTCTACAGTATCAGTCTTCTTCTCTCCTATAGATTCTTCATGCCATGCTGCTATGTACCCTTCACTAGTAACATTTAAATCAGTAGGAACCATAGGAGTTGTAAAGACCAACGTCCCTCCTCCACCTACCTAAGCTTGTAGCGTTTGTAGGGGCTTCCACAAAACTATCTGTGAATTTTGGAAAGTCTGAACAAATCCGGTCTTAGCCACCAGCTGTATTTCTGACCTTACTTCTGCTGAAACAGGAATACTCGCAACTACTTGAGATGCAATCGGGGCATTAACAACAGGCACTGGAGCTGTTGTTGGTGCAGCGGCTGCAACTGTCCCACTAGGAACTACAGCAGGTGATCGAGTCATAACTGGTGGTACACTCTGCAAGACTTGTGAGGGCCGCTCAATGGGTCTTAAACCTGGATCTACAGGGGCAGTAGCTACTGTTTGACTAGTACTGGTACTCAGATCCCCTCGCTCAGCAAGTGTAGTATGCTATGGTGGGGGTCTGGAAATCAGCATCTGTTCTAATATCTCGTCACCTGAATCAGTATTGGATTTTTCCCCTTCTTTCTTTATGACAGATGTATTCTTTTCCTTATTGGCAGCTTCTGAAGTGAGTACTGGATATAACCTAGTTTCCTCAATAATAGCTTTCCTCCATCTATGCTGTTCTTCATCCCACCCAGCATTTGCATAATTCTGCCATGCTCGCCCAGTTCTTCTCTGGTACCTTTCTCTCTCATTTTCCCTTGCGATCTTCTCCCAAACATTAAATGCTTCATATTGAATAAGTCGAGGTGGTGGCTTCATTTCATACAAATTTCCTTTCAAATGATCCAGAAGTCTTGTGTTAAATATCCCACATATAGAAAAACTCAATGAACCCTCATTTTCAGTAATCCTACTCATCTGTCGGAGCCAAAGACATGTGTTTAAACCATGTTCAGTAGTCATAATGTATGCCGGAGTACCCTTGGGCGGTGCCTCGTCGCCCTTATGTCCTGGAATAGTAACATCTCCACTCACCAATTTCTTAAACTCCTTAAAACATTTCATGTTAACAATTTGGTTTTGATAACTCAATTAAACAAAATGTTATGATTTTGTTCTGTATACGTCAAATTTCAGCAATCCAATAAAATTTCAGCTATTATTTCTCATGAAACCAATTACCAATCCAAAGACCGTATTCACTTTTTACAGATCCAATCCTAGTGATACCGTGATGTTACCAACCAATCCCAGCGCAAAATCAGACCAACTGACCAATTTCAGCGCGAAAGACGATGACGTACAATCTCACTCCTCACAAAGCTCACCCTCCTTTACAATTGTCCTCCGCATTCACACATCTCTGTTAGATAGCTGCTTAAATAACTTTTGTTTGCTCTGCTAAAAGAATTGAAGTATTTCATCCACTCAAGGGATTTTCCACAATAGCAAGTATGTTCTCAACCAGTGGGAAATCACCCAAATCAATGCTGCTTCCCCCGTTTGCGCAATTAGGTCCCACTAACATCAATTAATATTAGTCAAACACAGAAAATTTTGAACATCTATTTTACCAATGTAGGTGATGGTACCTCACACTCTACACCTAAATCCTTCAAACAAGTTTAAATTGTGTATTATCCCAGGATCTTTCGGCCACAACAAGCCTGAAATGTTCAATCTCTTCTTCTTCAACCTCTTATCTATATTCTCACCATTTACTCATACACCCCAAAGAAAACAGAACACAGCCCACTCACAACCACAACATTTACCATATTTATACTCACACCTTTCAAACCACAATCGCCTTCAAGTACCATCTCGTTGAATCTGCAAAGTTCTGGACACTGAAATCAGTGATCAGGACTTTTAAGTAAGGTTTGGCCCTTATTTTATAGCTCCATTCAGGACGTAAACCGTCCCTCTGCTACCAGATTTGTTAGCGCACACAATTTCAGCATGAAAGATGTTGACGCAAATCTCACTCCTCACAAAGTTCACCCTCCTTTACAATTTTCCTCTGCATTCACATATCTCTGATAGATCGCTTCTTAAATAACTTCTTCTTTGCTCTTCTAGAAGAATTGAAGTATTACAACCACTCAAGAAATGTTCCACAATTGCAAGTGAGTTTTTACCAATGTAGGTGATGGTACCTCACACTCTACACCTAAATCTTTAAAACAAGTTTAAATTGTCTATTATCCCAGGATCTTTCGGCTACGACAAGCCTGAAATTTCCTCGACATCCCCCGACGCAGCCACATCACACCCCACCTGAGAGACCCGCACTGGCTCCCTGTCAACAAGAGGATAACCTTCAAGCTCCTCACCCACGCACACAAAGCACTCCACAACTCCGGACCAGCCTACCTCAACAGACGACTCAGCTTCTACACCCCCACCCGCCAGCTCCGCTCGACCAGCCTCGCCCTCGCCACAGTCCCCCGCATCCGGAAACGACCGCCGGCGCCAGATCCTTCTCCCACCTCGCCGCCAAGACCTGGAACACCCTCCCCACCAACCTCCGACAGACCCAAGACCTACTGGCCTTCAGAAGACTCCTCAAGACCTGGCTCTTCGATCAGTAGCAGCACCACCCCCCTCTTCCCCCAGCGCCTTGAGACCCTCGCGGGTATGTAGTGCGCTTTATAAGTGACATGATTGATTGATTGATTCTTCTTCAACCTCTTGTCTATACTCTCACCATTCACTAGCACACCCCAAAGAAAACAGAATACAACCCACTCACAACCACAACATTTGCTCCATTGATACTCACAACTTCTAGACTGCAATCGCCTTCAAGTAACCCCTTGTCGACTCCTCAAGTTCTGGATACTGGAATCAGGAATCAGGATTTTTAAGTAAGGTTTGGGATTTATTTTAGAGCTCCATTCAGGACGTAGCAACTTCTTAATTAACTCAAAGAGCAGTGATCACAGCAGTAGCTATGATCAGCTGTAAGAGAAAGTCTCAATGTCAAAAGATCAGGATAATAGGTAATCGCTGTTAGCAGTAGCACACAACAATCTGGGCAGGAATAAGGAAGAAAAATTATGCATAAAGCATTGAGGGTAAGGTGGCATGGGAAAAGAAAGAATGGCATTAATTTGTCTAACTAGGAACACTTATATATGAATACATAAACCATTTGCAACATCCAGCACAGTTTGTCCATTGGAAACGGGTCGTCCGATAGTCTGTCATCTCTCCTCCCATTTCTCACAGTAAAATTCATGCCGGTGAACAGTTATCTAAAAGTTTCTAATATGTCTTGCACTAGATGCATGAGGAAAAGTTCTCATGAGAATTTTTGCAGGCCTGTTTATTCTGTTAGATGTTTCAATAACCCATTGTATGGAAAAAGGGCTAGTCTAAAGCAATTAAATATTTCTATCAGTAAATGTTGAATAGACCATGCAAACAAATATCTTCAATAAGTTCAACATTACTAATGTTCTATTCATTATAAAATATAGCAGCATAAATTGTTTAATGAAATGAGGGAAATCATATGGTGTGAGGAAGCAAACAAAATATATCCTATGGTGTGAGGAAGCAAAAGAAATAAATTTCTCTTAGAGCAGCACATTTTAAAGTGATAAACAATTTTACAGTTAGAGGATTTAGTCAGCAGTTGTTGAAAGGCATTTTATTTTTAATGGCAAGCAGAAGTCAACAAACATTTTTCAGGCCTAGTCTTAGTAGCACATTAGGTATGAGAGCTTACTACTTATTTATGCTGTACGTTTATTTTTACATGTTCAAAAAGCATCTTCTCCTATGGTTAAAGCTACATTATTTATTTAGCACATTATGAACAACCATTTTCTATGTTTTCCGTTTTCTTTATTACATATACGATAAAAATAAACGCATTTTCTAAAGTCAGGCACATTTTCTTCATTGTTAACCAAGGCAAATTGTATGAAAAATGTATTCTTTAACAGTCATTTAATCCAGCATGTTCTGGTACCCTACCTATTAAAATGCCAGTACCCATTTTGTGTATCTTTCCAAAAAGAAAATTAAATGCTTACTTGGGTATAACAGTAACAATAGACTCAGTAGTAGTTACTGTTTGGGCACAAAAGCATCCAGAGGAGCCGATTGTAAGCTGAAAGGGAAAAGGGAATATTGCTGCCCTTCATCTTTTTATGCAGTTTTATATAGCGCAACTCGACCCAAAGTAGGGGAGCACTTTACATGAGCACCAGTCACATAACTTAAGGTCACATTCATTTTTTTAGGCACGGGGGATTACGTGATTTTCCTGGAATCACAAGATGTTGAGCCGACACCGAGACTCGAACCTGATTTCTCGGTTCCCCAGCTTCAAAGTTTGTAGCTCTGGCCATAACTTCTCCAATATAGGCAGTAAAGAACGAATGGAGAAATCTTTGGGAAAGAAGTTTTTTTTTTTTTAGATAAAGCAATAGAAGTTTCCCCTAAAGATTTCTTATGCTATAAAATAGCTTTTAAACACAGTAAAAAGTGTAGAAATCTTAAGTCGTTGCCTACTTGGAGGTATTGTCTTTTAAGAATCCTACTATTAACTCGTGGGGTTTTTTATTGAATGATGGTATGATAGAGGGTTTTAATACCGGATATTAATCATGTGAAATGCTGCATACAAAGACTCACAATACCAGTCTGCTCTACAACATTGTAAATATACAAATATGTGTAAAATCAGGATTTTATGTCAAGACCTGGAGGCCAATATTATGCCGTAAATCCCTTTATTGCTCCCACTCAGAAGCTTCTTTAAAACTCATAGAAGTTAGAATCTTAAACCATTCCAAACCTACTAAACCCCCCCCAGAAACCAGTCCTCCTCCTTATTTTATTGCTGCTGCTCATTCAGATAAGTTCATATGTGCTGTGTGTGGGTTTTAAATGTACATAATGAATTCATGTTTATGTGTGATATGATTGTATCATGTGGTAGTGTTGTTTGGGTGAGTTTATTTTGTTAAACCAGAATTTAAGAACTTTATGTTGTTGTTTTTTATAAATGAGTAAATAACTGCAGGCTTTTTGGCTTTTTGGTAAAGGTAATCTAGATCGAATTTAGTTTCAGAGTGTGTGTTTTAACTCTCGCTCCGTCTGTAGCCGGACATGAGTTCCGCAGATTTTGTGCTTTACCATCTGGGAACTTTGACAGTAATCGCCTTGTTTAGCCACAGTGTGTTCCAAGTGACATCATAGACCGTGAGTGAAACAGAGGAGATGTCACAGCGCTCAGCCCTGGCTGTCCTGCTAAGCCACTCTTGGGCCTGACAGAGATATGCCCTCTCAGGAGTCTATGTAGAACTGCAGGATGCAGGGAATAAGGCTGGTGATGACAGCATAGCATTAGCTCCCATTCTGCTGCTTCACAAGCATTTGGAAGGGCCTATGAGAGATAGATAGTGCAGGATGGGAGATAGTCAGGGTTTTAAGTGGCCCGGGTCTTCGGGGTTTCAGACCCGGTGCTAATTAATAACAGATATTGAAACGGTTCCCTAGCGGGTCCTATATTCATGTCTTTTACTTTACTAGCAAATGCACTGATCGATTTCTGAACAATTAATGTAAAAATCTTTAAGGTAATCCATGTGAACCATTTAAGCTCTGTTTATATTTCACCATTTATGCATTCCCTAAGAGTGTTAGCTGTTTCCAGGATGTTGTGTTTATGTATTTTCTTCATGCAACATATTATTCTTGTATAGTGCATACTTTAAGCTTAATTGCTTCCAGCTATTTTATTACAGGCCACGATTGAGGGTCTGGATTGAGGTTAAAGCCAGAGCGAGTTTCTCACAGTGCCTGTCAGAGGGTCAAAAGGGTGTTTAGAAGGCATGGTCATCCAATCTTTGGCTTCTCTGCAGAGCGCAGAGGGCAATGGTCATATATTGCAGTTGCGATTCTGTGAAAATGTGTGTAAAGGAGGTACGCAGTTGTCAAAATATTAATAAGGAGCGAGTGAAAGAAAATGCACAGCTAACAGGTGAGTGGTTGCATTGTATAATTTGGGGTTGGTGACGTGATGGAGATGCGAATCAGTGCATTCAGGAGAGAGTGAAACGAGGGTGCTGAAGAGGAAAGAGATGAGGTGTAAGATATGCAGATGGGCTAGATATGAAAAACACTACAATTCTAGAATTGAAACTTTTTCAATATTATTTACAACAAAATTATTGTTGTTACTCATTTATCTTAAACATCGAACACCCATTGACAAAGCCAATAGACCTGCCGGATTTTCAGTGTATGTAAGTTGTTGTGTTATATATCTGGATGCAATAACAGAAGGTTCAGAGGAACCAAAACGCTAGTCAAGTGTGACAGTATGAGAATCGCAGAAATTTAGTGTACATGTTTAAGCCACACCCCTGAGTACATTGGCCGCACCCCTTTTAGAGACCCCAATTTTTCATCCCACTCAAAGCCCTGGAGATAGTGGATATTTCCACTTCTTTGCTTGGGTCTCTGATGGCCCATCGGAGGCAGAGCAACAGGAGCGACTTCGATTGCTGAGTTTATTTTCTTAATGCAGTGACTTACTATCAGTTCAACATCGATTTGCACCCATGATTCACACCAATAGCTCTTTGCAGGAACCATACAAAACAGGTTTATTATTACCCAGTATTGTCTCCAATATATACTCGGTCACTAAAATATATGTTTATGTTAATGTATAGTTTGTTCGATATTAACACGTTTTAGCAAAGGGTGCATCATAATAATATATTTAGGAGGACTTGACATTTTATATTTCATTAATGCAGATTTAATTGTCATATACATTATATATTCACCAAAGGAAGATATCTCATCCGGACTTATCACGAAGTTTATGAAATCTAAGTACTATGAACCTCACTAGGTATTGATTGACTTTTATGAAAGGTACTTTTTGATATACTTACAAGACTGGTGAGCAGATTCAAAGGCTATTACTCATACTCGAGACACCAAAAAAGTAACCATAAAGGTATAGGAACCCTACTCAAGATTTTAGATGAATTAATTTAATTGATGCATTTTCTTTGGAAACATTTATAGAACGAGAGGACTGCATTGTAGACATTTACAGGAAAAAAGGACTGTATTATGTAGCTAAAATGTCTCTTAAAAGGCCCATTCTTTTATCAGTCAACAGCAAAAAAATCATACTGTATCAAAAACAGGGTGTGATAAAGATGTCAGGAAAAATGACCCCTGAGAATGTCATCTAGTTTCTTTAACTTTATATAGTTTGTTTTTAGGTTTCCCTAATTGGTCTTTTATTTTTGTGTGAATAGATGACAACAAATGACGTTGAAATTAGAACATGAAAAATCATCAAAAAGCCATAAAAAAGAAAATAATTTTGCTATAGGATTTCTTGAAATTATTTAAAATATTGTTATTTTCTGCTTCATTATGAACTATCCCTGATCCTCATGTAGGATCGGTGGATCCTGTAGAGCACTCTGCTGCATTTTGGCTAGCTCCGCACCTTACAGTGGTGGCTCCTCCACTGGGGCGTGGGGGCATTGCCCCACTGCTTTCTCGCAGTGTGAGAAGCAGAAACATAAAATGGTAAAACTACCATTTTATGTTTCTGCTTCTCGCACTGCGAGAACGCAGAAGTGCCTGGTTGGGGCGGGCGGGTGGGCGGTCCTGCTCGAGGGCTGGGGGGGGAGTGGCTCGCCCACTGTTGTGGGCCCTGACTGTTTGGTCGGCCCTCTGGGGCCGACCAAAGCAGTCATGCGTAGTGTGCACTCTCCCTTTTACTCTATGTAGGCTACATGCAGCCTACATAGAGAAAATGGCCTCCCGACCCTACAGGCGCCCGGCTGGGCACCGTCCGCACCAATCACAACGCTGCCATTGCAGCGATGTGATTGGCTTAGGGGAGGGGAGGGAGGCTGCCTAGCTAACACGAGGAGCAGCAGGAGCTGAGGCGGTGGCGGCGCGCGTGACCCGGGGGAAGGTACGTTTTTTATTTATTTTTACCATCCCGCTTCCTCCCCCCCTTGCGAACCAGCGCGAATCCCCCTTCCCAGACCCCCCCCCGTCATGCCGGCCGCGACTGTAAATTCCATCTGAGGTATTGAGGAAACTTTTGTGCTCCGTTATTTGGTACAAATTTTCTCCCGGGGAGGCATGGGCAGTCATTTCAGATCGCACAGACACAATAGGGGCCAGAGCTGGTGGAAAAACAACAAAAAAAGCTGCTTTATTGGCTTTTGGTCTTGCGAACTGCAGATGTTGCCGACACCTTTTCCTGGACCAGGTTTTCAAAGCTGATTTAAGAATTGGCTCTCTTCTAGGATGCATCCTACTTTCCCCTTGCATTTTAGGATTAATACAAGGCGGTGTTGAAAAAGCCCGCGCCGTCTTCCCTTTCAAGGCCCTCTGTGTGTTTCATTTGTGAAAACTATTAGTCATGTTAAAAAACAGGATCTTAAAACCGGAGGGCAACCGTTTGAAGTCAACAGGGAGCCCGAGTTGTGCGAGATCAGACCGGCATGCCACCTTGTGAGAAGAAGGTCATATTTTAGAAAAGCTAATGGCTTCCCTTTCCGCCACTGCTGCCTTCAAAATGAGCGCAGACGCCAATATGGCTCCCTTCTAATGTTGCCTAATGGGGGTACGGTGGTGCTGCTGCTGTCGTCTTTGTCATTACTCCTTCATTCCTCTCTAACGTCTAACATGCGGTTTTAAGCGTAATTAAGAGTCATCTGCCTTCAGCTACCTCTCACAGCATGAGAGCTCAACATCCTGTGATTCTGGGCAAATCACTTAATCTCCTGGTTGTGCCTAAAAAAAATGAATGTGTAACTGGTGCTCGTGTATATATAGCGCTCCAATACCTTCGGATCGAGTTCGGCATATAAAAAAACTGCAGAAAAGAAAAAAGCTTTAGGCGAAGGCCCAACTCTTTCACCAGGTTGCATTATCCAGCTGGCAATGTAATACGCATTAGGTGCCATCACATACAAAAACACAACCATCTGATTTAAAGACCAGGATCTTGTTAAAAAAACACATTTTATGAGGTTACCCATTTGCCATTTAATCAAAGCTTTCCAAGGGGTGCATGCGTATTTATTGTGTTTGTGTGAATTAGGGGCAAACGTGACCAATTATTTGAAAATTCACAAGTGGAGGTCAAAAGATTACGGATAATTACCTGTTTCTGTTTAAAAAAAGGTGTTGTTAAATCTTTTGGAGGCCTAAAAATACTGCATTTGAGGCCTCGGTGCGAATAAAAGGAGGATATCTGGCACAGAGAGCGCTGATGGGGCAATTATTAGAGAGATGAAAATGGTCTGGTGTAAACCGCAGTGCACTGTCTGGGAGGCCCGTGGGTACATGGGATGTTAAGAGGCGCGACAATTGGGGCCAATGGCACAACCGGTTTACCCACGAATTAAAACCTCTATTTGTGATCTTTGAAGCTCACTTTCACTAGAGTTGAGGAAGAGTTAAATGCGCCATGTTTAGTGTGCAGTTCACTTATTGATGGGGGTAATGCCTTTACAGATGGAGGCGTCATTACAGGCGCTATCTCCATGGGTTCCAGCGATTACCGCAACCTTTTCCACATGTTTTGGTCCGATTTCACGGGACAAATCAATTCAGGAATGCCTCCTGTTGTGAGTGAGTACGTGTTAAATATGAGTGGAGGGAGACGAGGTGGAATTAGGGCGAAAAGGAGGTTTGGAGGCAATATGTGTGTGTGGGGGTGGGGGAGGGCAGGTCGGGTCCTTGTGCAACAGGGAAGCGTATGTTATTTTGCAAGGGTGGGGGCGGGCAGTGATCAGCCAGCAGCCCCTGGCAAACTGTGAATAAAGACGCCGCTCTATACAAGGAGAGATAGTTTACAGCTGAATTTGAAGGAAGGAAACTATGGTAACGAAAGAGAGGTAAGTGGGGTACTCCTGGGTGGGTGACCGATTATAGGACTCACATTCTTTCTGCACTTAGTGGATTTCATTCCTCCATGGGTGTGAATAGTTCTGTTACTCATTCCAAACGTCAGCGAACTCTGGCTTCTCAGAGAACAGCATGCTGCATTTTGGAGCGAGCGCTATTAATACAAATCACCTTTTAATCGGATACCCCTTGGCTTGGGCCTAAAACTCTACAGGATTCCGCATAATTTGTCCCTTCCCTGCCGCATAATTCAGTTGGCCCTGATTATACATTGCGTCACAGGTTACTACTTAAAGCTGTTGATTCTGAGGCCACGTGCATGTCTTCCCTGGCCCTTGTGATGGATTCTTGAAATTGTTATTTATGAATTTTATATCTATGTAATACAAGTGTATGAATGTGTAAATACTTTATAAATATGTGGTTTAACTACATGCACACCTCACTATTCATTGACAAGAGACGTGGCTCAAAAGTTGCACTGTAATAGGTTTAACATTTAATTGTGCTTTCTCTATAGTCACGGTCTGCATTGTGGACTTTCTGCTATGCACCTAAAACAGATTCAGAATGTTGTAGTGAAGTCACTGTTGCACTTTTTTTTTTTAATGGCGTTTCTTGCATGAAAACAGAAAATTGATTTAAGGAAATAGTGTCATCATATTGATGTACAGCACTGCACAGTCAATGAATGTATTTATTGTATAGTTAAAACCATTACAAGTGTATCAGTGTGTTCAAAAGTTAATATGGGCAAATGTTAACATCAGCATACGCAAAGATTGTCCTCTATAGCTCATAAAAATTTGCAATTTCTTAAATGATAAATAATTCAATCGTATTGCTTTATTAACCTTCCTGCTTCCTCAAATTTGCTTGAAAATGCACCATTTATCCACTCTTTTTTCAAAATTTTCTCAGGCGGAGAACCCCCCCAAACCCCCGTAGGTTGTTCCGGCACGCTCACTACGCTCGCTCGACGCAGTGGAGTACGGCAATAATTTTACGCCGCACCACTTTCAAATGTCACCAGCCGCCACTGGCACCTTACAAATAACACATACAAACGTACATAGAGACGTGTTTTTGTAACTTAACAGAGGTCTACACAATATGTCAGTTTATGTGAGTTCTTCAAGCCATGTGGACTTTAACGAAGACGTTTGTCAATCCACGCACACAGTGTACCTTTTCTTGGCATCACTCTAAGTCTAAGTGCCAAAGACATTTTACACCATAGTGACACTCTTGATGTTTTCATGTTATTTTTCCAGCAACAATACATTTTTATTATTATTTCATTGCCACACAAATGTTTTTTCTGTCAATCTCTATCAAACATTCATAGTTCCAAAATCAGCATTGTTTTGAGCTTCACAAAGTATGTGAAGTTGATTTCTTTACAGCTGATATGTCACATTTACATTAAGTTGTCGTTCATTAATGTTTTTAATTGTATATGACTATTCTTATTAAAAAGAAAAAAAAATAAGTATAGGTTAGGCATCTAAACAAATCTAAAAACTTGAAAATATCCTGAACAGTGATACTTCATCTGATGTTGGCCAGCCATTAATTTTTCATGACATATTCACAATTCTCTTTTTCTGAGTGATACTAATATAGACATTATTTGTGTGCCACGAGAAGCTACATGACGCTATTTATCTATCAATCTGTCCACAAAGAAACCAGTGGCAGCTGCTACCAAATGTGGGTGGTGGGGCGGGTCGGGGATGAAAGAAAAGAAAATAGCACTTACCTAGGTACTAACCCGCCTCTCCTCCGTCCTCTTCTCTTCGGACTCCCAGAAGCAGCAAGCACCCAGGCTACTTAGCCAATCATGAAGCTGCTGTCACCAGCATGACAGCAGCATTGGGATTGGTCTGAGCACTGTGGTTCGGCGCTCAGACAGGTACAGGGAGCCTGTGCATGTTCTCCACCCAGGCTGAGCAATACAGCCAGGTGGAGAACATGCTAAGTGTGCATGACTGTTTGGACGGACGGCCAAACCATCATGCGTACTTAGAGAGTGCCCACCACTCCTCCCCCTGCTCTGGTCAGCCCAGCTCCACCTCGCCCCGCCCCGCACCTAAGTCGGTACAGAAAAATAAAATGATAACATTGCGTTATTATCATTTTATTTTTCCTTTTTGAACTGCTCTGAGAGCAGTGGGGCAACACTCCTCTACCTTAGCCGAGGAGCCGCAGCTGAAAGAAATTGTAAATTCCTACCACCATAGGTACACTGGTAATACATTCTTAATTTTATTTTTACAAATCGAAGGACAAGAATGAATTGGAATGATATCGAGGGAGGGTAGAATAGGCAGAAGATGTTCTGTATACCCTAAGTAAGTACATTTACCCATATGCACTTGTAATGCCTTCTTCTTTGTAAGTGTTTTTTAACATCAATTCTCATACGACTTTAAGAAACTCCATCCAAATGTAGACAGTATCTGCTGCTTGGTTAAGGAGCGATAACTATTCTCGTATAACAGGGCAACATTCACTCTTAATCCCTTAGGTCCTTATTATGAGTAGCCTGTTAATTCTGATGGGCCCTGTGACCAGACTTACTGGGCCCACTGGAATTATGAGTTGTGCAGAAACGCTTCCCCTTAGAGGTATTCCACAGGGCAATTCCACCCATTGCTAATATAACCAAGGATTGTGGAATTTCCGGGTGGAATACCATGAATAAATATGTAGAAATTGGTTTGGTAAGTCGGATGTCTGCATGTTATTCCCCCAAAAACAGAGGGTGGAGATTGGGTGAATTTTTACGGGCAACTCATACTGAGGGCATTAATGAGTTCTTGACATCCAGTTACAGAGCATTTTTCATTCCTTAACAGGCAACGCTTGTGTAGATAACCCAGTAGATAAGAGTGACTATGGTGGGGCACACAAATATATCATGCATTCAACAGGAATATGTAGCCTCCCTCAAAATCCCAGCAACTTATTTCATCATTATCCTTAATTTAACCATTTGTATGTTAGTCCAACAACACAGCAACAATAAACATTGGGCCCAGATTTACTAATACTTTGTGCCATTCAAGTTTGCATTACTTTTGTAATGCAAACCTGACGTAAAGTATTGTGGTAGTATTTACTTTGTAATGCAAAGTTGTCCTAAGTAACACACACTTGTGCTATGTGCCACTTTGCCCTATTTTGCATCAAGGAGGCATTCAATGGGTGATACATGGAACCACTTTTGGGTTTCGACACAAATCCCTGTCTACTAACAATTGTAGGCAGGGATTTGAGCCAAAACCTTATGTCTCCTCAAGGCAGGAGTAATGGAGGAGAAATGTTTTAATTTGTCCATATGTTTTAAAGTTTGCACTGTGCTACATTCTACAGCATACATACAAAGTGGGCAAAGTATTAAATCATAGTGTTTGGACTGGAGATGTCCCCTTCCAGTATAAAACCTGTGCTTTACAGAACAGACACACCCTTGCACTATGTTGCAATAGTGTCTGCATTTGGCGCTTGGCAGCAAAAAGTGCATCAGCACTGGGGGAGAGAGAAACAGCGTCATATCTTGGTAGATATGGTGCTGGTTTTCTCTTTTCTTTGATGCAATGCTTCGCAGCAACTTTGTTTGCTGCAGTGTTGCACCAAACGTTAGTATGTTTCTACCTTAGCTTTAGTCCATGAATTTGTCAGTTGACATCTATGATGCGCAACATAATGCCTGGTATTGTTCTTTCTCTGTGTTACGGTATTAATCGCGTTCCCATACTGATTCATTCTTTTACAACAGTGTCCATGTCTTCCTGGGGAAAGTAAATCCTCTTGGCTTTTCGTGCTAATATTTCCTCAACTAAAGGCCATTCTGCAGCAGTTTCTTTTTCTCATTGAGTTAATTGAAGGACTAGAGAGACCCTCTTGGCATATATGTTTAACGCTATCCAAAGGGCCATCTACTCTTTGTCTCTCTGCCTTGTCCAACATGGCTTTAACATTACTGGAATTACGTGTTGGTTTGATTGTGGCTGCATTTAGCCAGAGTAGGTCCCCCAAGGTTCTTTTCATTGCAATAACATGTACTAACGCTGCAATGGCACAGGAACTAATTATAACAGCTTTGGGGAATGCATAGGCTTTCTTCTAGGACAGCCTTTACTGAACACAGGCCATATATTAAACAAAGTGTCCCATGGGCAGGATAGGCTTTTGTACCTGTTGCTTATGCCCCCAGGGCACTTTGGAATTACAAAAGATACCACAGGTGCTTGTGTTGCACCTTCTGTGATATGGATTTCACCACAGTACAAATGTGCTCCAGTGCACTCAAAGGAGGTTGTTTTCCCATTTGCATGCAGAATAGCCCCATGGAAATGAAACCCTCTGCTGTTGCGCCCTCACCATAGTACAGATGCAGGTTCAAGGGCAAAGAAACTTTTGGAGGTGCTTGATTGCAATTGTATTGTATTTATATAGTGCGTACTACCCCTGAGGAGGGGTTGAAGCGCTTAGGTTGCAGCCCTCTGCTCCGGAAACCAAGGTTAGTTGTTAGTCCAGTGTTAGTGGTTATTGCTAGTTATTGGGATAAGTCTTGTGAGCTCAGCAAATCATTCCATGCAGTAATTTCAGTTTCTTTATGGTGGGCAAAATTAATAGCCGTTAATTGTGATCATCAGTACGGGGACAGGGGATATGTGAGCTCATGCATGTTTGGTGGGGATAAAAGATGAGCTAGAGGAGATTAGGTATTGTTAGGTTGCAGGCCTATGTCTTTCAGAGGAAAGAGGAAAAGTTACCTGTGACAGAGTGGGCTATGCTCAGAGAGAGGAGGCGTGCAGATGATGGAAATGAAGGCGAGGGCAGTTTGAAAGAAAGAAAGAGGGGATGCAAGAATGGAGAGAGATACAACATTATATGCATGTGAATATTGTGTTGTATTCGGTAATTTTGATAGGCACTAGAATCAGGCAAGCCATCTCTCCATTGCTGGGCTTTTGATAGGCCACTGCTCCAGGTCAATTGATCAGCTCAAGGGTTGAAAGTGAAAAATAATAATTGGGCACATATATTGAGAAATATCAAGAGCTATAGGTCTCACTCAAAGGGGGCTGTAACTTCAAGATCATAGCAATGTGATAAAAATACATAGGAAAATAATGTATGCACAGAAAATGAGATTCTGCAAATGCTGGGGTGGATACTGTCCGGTATTCATCTCAAGTTTACCTCACAGTATTATTTACAAAGCAGAGTGGGATTTATTTGGATGCCTCTTGTTTGCATTGGAGGGTGAGGGCAGCTTCCCAGATATTGGAAGTGTATTGCCTGCATTCCAGTGGAAATGCAAACGCTGGATTCAGCATGAGAATGATGACTGGGCCCCCTTTACAAATTCAATGAAGACTTTATTATCAAGGTATGCTGATTAGACTTCCTGAAGCACCACCCTTTGGTTTATGGTAGGGGCGGCATGGGACTGCAGATTCTGTAGTGAAAGTTAAGGGACTTTTTAGGTGAGGCCCAGCCTTTTGTGTTTAACGATCACACTTTCAATAAAGAAACGTCACAGCTTGTTGTACTTCTGTTGTGAGTGTTCCAGGCTGGAGACTACCCAGCTATGAGGAAAATCAGAATACAAAGGCTGTCTCCAGAGAGCAGCCTGTGTCTAATATAACCGATTCAGGCCAGTGACAGAAATATAGTAACACTTTGCAGTAGATCACAGAATCAGGACAAATGGGCAAGGACTACCGTAGAGGCGGGTACTTGAAAGCACTAATTATGGATGCCCGAAAATTCCCATTTTTTTCAAGTTAGAAAATGTTTCTCTGTTGAAAACAGATTTGGCCATATTTGAGGTGGCTTCTTTTGCATTTTTATTACATCTAGCACTCTGAAGTAGCAGAAAAGACAGATATGCACTTTTATAGAAAATCATCCCTCTAAATAAAAACAGGAATATATTTACAAAGGCAAACCTGCTGCCTTTTGTATTGTACTGTGCTTTACGCACACTTACACAGTCTGTTCTAACGTAGCTTAAAGCAGGTGCAGTCTCTGTGGGACTGGCATGGTGAGAAAAGAATTAGACATAAGCTTATAATTACACTTTAAATACAATTCAGCGATTTTTTTAAATAGTGAACAAAGTTTAAGGTTCTCCGTATCATACATGACTTACTGTGGCAGAGGACAGGAATACCTAGAGGATAATAATGTTATGTTAACAGGGTTTTTACAGCATGCTAATCAACTGTGAGGGTATCCAGGTGCTCTGTAGCAGTTGTGTGAGACCAGCCCTAGAGGGGTTACTTGAAAAGCCAGGTCTTCACCTTCTTGCGATGACCACATATTACGTATACTGCGAAACCTGTGTGTTCCTCCATTCTATGTAGCAGTGCCGCTGCAGCCTAGTTATCACTCAGGGAAGCGGACACCACACTGGCAATGAAGAAGGTGGTGACACCTGCATGCTGGGTACACCACATCCTGGTGAGTAGTGCAGCACCATGCCGTGTCAGAGGAGAAAGCTGTTTTGGTAGCTGTAGGAGATGCCAGGAAGCCTCGCTGTTTTGCCAGCAAATATAAGGTGCCCCGCCTGAAGGTTGGAGAAGCCGGGGCTCCTGGCTGACAGGCCGTGTTGGCGCCTTTGAGGTGAGGTGTGCCTCCATCATCCCACCCATCACTTGACTGCTAAGGTAGCCGCTCCCCAAGTCAACAACGCGGCCCGTAGACACGAGGCAGGGCACTGTGGGGAGAAGCGGCAACAGCATCACCTGGCAGCAACCGACTGCACTGCACCTGGCCCACGGTGGGCCAACTGTTTTTGGTTATTGAGGAAATGTTGAGCCTCAGAGGGCACTTGGCCCGGCGAGTAACAGCTGGTGAATTGGAAGAAGCAAAGGATTCCCCGTTGCACACTTGACAAAACCCTTCACCACCGAACAAACAAGTACAGGCAAATGAAAAAATAGGAAATTGATATACCTTGAACCATTCTGGAAAGAAAGCAAATGAACAAGACTTTGGAATTGGCTAGCTCACATGAATGTGAGGTGTAGAGAGAAGGCTCCACAGTAGAGGCCCTCCTACACTGTCTGAACTGAGGGGGTGGGCGCTCCATTTGCCTGCTACAGAGAGGGGTCACGCCAATGCCTAGCGCTCATGACTGATGCACCCGACGAGGGGAGGACAATCTGTTGATGTGAGTGGTGTTCAGGTGATAGCCACACATGCACAATGTCAGAGCAGCCGCGGAACCCTGCACCAATGGCCCCTGCACATTGTGTGCACTACCGAGTCACAGCGAACCTGCCATTCAGCTAGCTGGTAGACCCTGCCACAGCTGTCCCGCGCAGGTGCCAATGGATCAGGCACCTGCAGCACTACTTTTGTGCCCTGTGGGAAGCTGATGGGGCGGTGAAGATGTCAATGATGCTCCACGTCAGCGGCGCAGAACTATATGACCTATTCAAACACCTCCAAACACAGGTGGGGATGATGACTTTGACGCTGCGGTGGCACCACTGAACCGCCACTTTGATCCCCAATTCAACCCTAATTATGAAACATTCAAACTAAGAAAAGCCTGGCAAGTGGAGGATGAGTCTGTGGATGTCTTCTATGTATGACTCAGAAAGTTGGTGAGCACCTGCACCAACATTAACCAGCCCCACAAAATCAGGACCCAGTTGATTCAAGGCAGCTGGTCGACTGTCCTGCGGAAGCTTATACTGCGTCAGCCAGGTATCTCGCTCAACAATATATTGATACTGGCACGATCACATGAGCTGGCGGATAGCAGGGCCGAGGACATGGAGATGGCATTGACAAGAGGGGCAGCCACGGCAGGCGCAGCTCGAGTGGTAAAAGTGAAGGAGGAGCAAGTAGATGCCATCAAAAGACGACCTGCACGATACCACGCTGCAAATGCACATAAGCCACCCGAAAAGGGGAGCAGTAACTGGGGTCTGATGTATCGGACGTCCAACATATGCCCAGCACAAGGAAAAGCATGCTGTCCAGGAGAGGATTCACTTTAAAGCTCTCTGTGTGGTCCACAAATCCTTGAAAGGGGTAGGACCCCCCATTATCAGGGATCTGATCTATTCGTACAAAGCTCCTAGACATCTCCGCTCTAACTCTCGTCACTTGGCGAAAATTCCGAGAATTCAGAAAGCGAGAAAGGGAGGTAGGCTTTTTTCATACAACGCCTCTAGGTTGTGGAATACCCTTCCACTCCATCTCCGAAGTGAAGCGAACCACCTTAGTTTCCGTAAACAGCTGAAAACGTGGCTATTTCCATGACCCCTCTTGTGTTTACCACTTTAACGTCCGCTAGCGCTGGGATGCTCCCGGGTAACCACGCGCTCTATAAATCCTCTTTCAATTCAATTCAAGGTGTGGGCATGTGAATCACTTCACTAAGGTGCGTCTGAGCATGAGGCCAAATGCAGGTAGAGGGTACAGAGGAAGAGATAGAGCGACCCTACGACAGCTGTCACTGGAAGAGGTGAATGCTGGAGGCCCTATGAATCGAGCTGACCCCGCTGGCGCCCCGATGATGATGACAATGATGAAGTGTTCACTCGCTCATTTGCGGGCAGGGATGGTACCTGTAAGAGGCCCCCACCGTTGTGCACTGTTCACATTGGAGACACCCAGATCAAGGCGCTAATCGACACAGGTGCCTCCATCAATGTCATGGACTCCGCTCAATTCTGCAAGATCACGCCACGGCACAAACTAGCACCAACTAAAGCAAGGGCCTACACCTATGGGGCACCGAACCACTGCCATTGAGAGGAGTCATACAGGTTGTGGTGAAAAGTGAAGGGAAGATGACACAAGCCCAATTTCATGTCCCCTGAGGTACCACCAGCACTCTCCTAGGGTGCCACACTGCCGAAGACCTGGGATTAGTTTTCTTTGCATGGCAAGTACATGAATCTCATGCTGTGGATATCCTACAAGAATTCCCCAAGCTGTTCGAGGGGCTGGGGTGATTGAAAGACGTTAAAGTGAAGTTACACATTGACAATACTGTGACACAGGAGGCTGCCATTTCACCTGCGGCCACAGGTGGAGAGAGAACTGGAACAACAAGAACAACAGGGGGTGATTAAGACGGTCGCAGGGCCCACTCCCTGGGTCTCACCCCTAGTGATAGCATCTAAGCCCAAACAACCCAGGGCCATCAGACTGTGTGTTGATATGAGGCTCCCAAACAAAGCCATCTGCAGGGTGAGCCACAAAGCCCGACAGTTGATGACATAGTGGTGGACTTAAATAGCACCCAATGGTTTTCAAAGTTTGACCTCAATGCTGGCTATCACCAACTCAAACTTGATCCATCTAGCCTATATTTAAGCATCTTCTCGACGCACGTTGGGTTCCTCAGGTACAAGCACGTAAATTTTGGAATATCGTTGGCAGCAGTGGTGTTTCAGAACACCATCCATGTGACCCTCTCTGGTTTGGTCAGAGTGCTAAACATTAGCAACTACATTCTAATATTCTCTGACATGCTCAAAGACCACCATGTACGGCTGAAGGCAACCTTTCAGCGACTGGCAGACTTTGGGCTGACCCTGCACAAGTAAAAGTGCTCATTCTATACCAACTCCGTCAAGTTCTTTGGGTATTTTTTCAGGTGAGGGACTACAGGTAGACTCAAAGAAAGTGGAAGCAATATGGAATGCAGCTGTCCAGTGGAATGCATCAGAGGTGAGGAGTCTCCTCGGGATGGCCACTTACTGTGGATGCTTTATTCCGATCCTAGCCACCATCTCGGAGCCTTTGAAAACGCTGATGAAAAATGATACCCCATGGGATTCGGATGATACCCCATGGGATTCAGATGCCCACACTGACCTGGTGTTCCGAAACGTTTAGGAGGCACTACTGGCAGATGCCACCATGGCATACACCTGAGAAGCTGGACAGAGGTGCTAGTGGATGTGAGCCCTACTGGGCTTGGAGCAGTGCTCCTACAAGAAAAGAACGAAGGTCCATGGGCCACCATCGCATATGGGAGCAGAGCGTTGACAGACATTGAGTCGAGATATGTGCAGATCGAGCTTGAGGCGCTGGCGATCCAGTCAGCTTGTCGCCATTTTCTTTTGTACCTCTGTGGACAGCAGTTCCGGGTCGTAACAGACCACAATCCGCTCATCCCACTGTCTGCTGGCACAGCCCAGAATGGGCCCTCTCACATCGAACTGTGGGCAGTGCTACTCCAGCTGTACACATTTGATGTTGAGTACAGCCGGGTGTGAATAAGCCAGCGGACTACCTGTCGAGACACCTGCAGGCACAGACTGGCTCGGGCGAGACAAAGGAAGATGAAGGAGTTGAGGAGTTTGTGAGGATGGTGGTGCATGATGCCTGCCCCCGGGTGCTATCAATTGAGGAGATCCAGGAGGCCACAGATCAAGACACAACCCTATCTAAAGTGAAAGAGGCGCTCCATAAAAGACAGTCAACTTCCTTGACGGCACCAAGGCACTGATTGCCATTGAAGAGGCCACAATGAGCCAGATCTGGAGGATCAGAGATAAGCTAAGTGCCAGAGAGGAGGGCCTCCTCCTTTAAGGTAGACAGATGGTAATATCCACAAGCCTGTGGGCATGAGTTGTCGATCTGGCCTACCGAGACATAGTAAAGACAAAGACGAGGCTATGGGGTAATTTATGGTTCCCTGGCATGGACACCAGGGTAGATGACAAAGTCAGAGGCTGTCACTCCTGCATGATAACGAGTGGAGAACCCCCATATGCTCCAATAATTATGGAAGAGCCATGTCTGATCCCCTGGTCATGCGTCAGCATGAACTTTGGCAGCTTTCTAGACGGCTGTCTCACAGCTGTGATGATAGACATCCACACCAAGTAGCCAGTCGTGGAAATGGTATCCTCCAATGCTTTTTCAAATAAGAAGCCTGCACTGGAAAATATCTTCACGCTATCGGGGGTCCCTGAATAAGTCAAAATGTTTAACGGACACCCGTTCCAAGGACAAGACTTCCAGTCCTATCTACGAAGCCTCAACACCAGCATCGGAAAGTGACCCCACAGTGGCTGCAGGCTAATGGGCAAGTGGATCCCTTTATGCCCACGCTGATCAGGGCTCTACAAATTGGAGTTGAGCAAGGGGAAAATGCGGAGTGCTGACTACACCGGTTTCTAAGAGACTACCTGCAAACACCACACAGTATCACCAGGGGCGTCCTGAGTGATTTATTGATGTGAAGATCCATCCAGGATGTAATTCCCACTGGGATTGGCTGGAGCCCAACCACCATTGACATACAAACCACTCAGGAGAAAAGAAAGGCCATGAATGAGCAAGCAGGCCTGGTTCACAAGGCAGTGGTTCCTAATCTGGTGGTCAGAGACAAAGTGATCAGGGGGGAAGTTCCGCACCCCGTTCGAGAAGGAGGAGTAGGAGATCGTCAACATCCGAGGAATAATGGGCACCGTTCAATGGGGCCAGTCCACAGTAGCCAGGAATGTCCCCTGGTTCAAGCGAGTTTGAGCCCCGACTGTGGACCAGGATGACAGCCCAAGGGAGATTGATGGCATGCCGAAGGGAGACACCGTGATGTCCAGCCCTCATCAAGGCTCGACGTAAGGGGAGCAGGAACATGCTGAGGCAACGACAAGAGAATTGAGCCCCAGGAGTGCTGCTGGGTGATGAGTGAGGACACTAGCCAGAGGCTGAGAGACTAAGTTTGTTGTGTATCCAGGAAAGAGTTATACAAGTTTATATTGTAATAACAGTTGGAAGGGATGTAGAGTGTCACCCAGCCTCTACTATACATTGTATAGCATCCTCCCACCCCGGGGCCAGGCACAGCCTTGCGGATAAATAAAGGGCAGAGTGGTTGGTCCAGGCCACTCCGGACATATTCTGCCATACCGTGTCTGCCTCCATTCTATGTAGTGGCTCCGCTGCGGCCTAGTTACCACTCAGGGAAGCGGACGCCACAGCATCATATATTGAAACACAAAATCGTATAAACAGGATGGATGCAAAACAGATGGATCAAGGGACTACATCCAGCATAATTCGATATTAAATGAATCTCTGTACGGGTCAACAACAGACGCTGCAAACATGACACACGACATCCTGTCAAACACTTATGGGGGTGGTACAGAGTCCTGGGGCACCTCCTTAGCCTCACCAACACCACAGTTAAATGCACTTGTATGATGAAATGAATGCTGATCCATTTGCGTCAAGTCTGCCAGAGAGGCTTTATTGACAAACAATAATGCAGCCCAAAATCAATCTGAAGGTCGGTGCAAAAATAAAAGGGACACAGTTCTTAAATGAACATTGCCAAAGAAATCCAAAGAAAATTGGTTCGCCAGGATAGCAATTAGAGAGAAAAGCTAAAGCATCTCCGGCACAGCAATTCAAAAGGGAAAAGGAGCTGCACAGGGTCTGCACACTGCGGCACTCGAGGTATCAAAGCCCAGACTGCCTCTCCTTGCTCGGCGCACCTGTAATCCACAATACCCAAAGGAAGCAGGGTGCAGAGGGAGATTCAAATAATGCACATACACCCCCTGTTGCAGAAACTGTGTGCGCCTCAAACAAACTTTTTTTTTACAGCATTTCTAATAACGCCACATCCACCTACCTGCAATACCCGCTCCGCGAAAGGACAGAATCAGTTCAAGTATTATCTGAAGGTCCAAATACTAGAATCTCACTCCAATTGTCTCTTGGATATTGGGGTCCTTGTTAATGATAAACAAAAACACTTCTCACTGTGAAAGATCTGGAACTGCTGAAACCTGGAGCAGATACTGTATGGTGAACTGGAACCTTACTAACATAGGACTGATACAGTGTGAGCATCTGAGACTTGCTAACATAAATGTAGAAGATAGAGTGAGGCCTGGAGGCACTCTAAAATGAGGGAGATACTGTATTAAACCTATGAACGCTCTACACAAGAACATAGAGACATCTGAAACCTGTCTAACATGGAACAGATATAGTGTGCGAGCTAGAGAATCTCTAACATGATACAGTTCCAGTGATAGATAGGACTGGAGACACTCAAGCACATAGAGGAGAAACAGTGTATGGACTGGAGTGCTCTCATGAAGCAGATACAGTGTGAGACAGCGAGTCACTCTAACACATATAAAGAAGATACACAGCAAGGCTTGGAGATGCCTTACCAAGAAGCAGGTACAGTGTGAGAGTGGGAGACATTCAGCCTTGGGTCAGATACAGTGTGAGACCTGGAGTCAATCTAATATGGAGCAGATACAATGTGAGACGTGAATAGGCTATAATATAGAGAACATAAGGGTGAGACCTGGAGATATTGTAACATAAAGCAGTAACTGTGTGATTCCTGGAGGTACTATAACATGAAGCAGATCCATTAAAAGATAATAAGCTCTAACGTATATGAAACATCTACAATGTAACATGGGTACACACTTTAACATAGAATGAAGCAATTTGAGCCCTGGAGAGGTGTGACATGGAGCACATGGTTTAACACACAGTGAGACAGTCGGCGAAGAACTGCTAACATGTAACACACGTTTTAAGATAAAGTGAGACAGCCTAAGCCCTGGACAGACTCTAACAACCTGCATATGCTTTAATAAACAGTGAGGCATTTGTGCGCCCTGAAGAGGTACTAATCAGTGGCAGCCGGCATGGATCTATGGTGGCGGGGCGGGGAGGCGAGGTGTGGGGGATGATGGGACAAGGGGTAAATAAAAAATAAAATTAAACTTACCACCTCGTCACATCCTCCCTCGCCGCGTCCTCCTCGTTGCGTCTCTCCTCCGGCCGGAACACAGAACAGGAAGCACCCAGGCTGAGGCTCCCCTGAGCCAATCACAACGCTTCAATGCAGCGTTGTGGTTGGTCTGAGCACCGTGGTTCAGTGCTCAGATGCGGACAGTGAGCTTGGGCATGTTCTCCACCCAGGCTGTAATGCAGCCTGGGTGGAGAACAGGCTAAGTGCGCATGAATGTTTGGCCGGCCCGAGAGGGCCGGCCAAACATGCATGCAGACTTAGGGAGTGAAAACCACTCCTCCCATCCCCTGCTCTGTCAGCAGAGCAGCCCCACCCCGCCTGGCAAAGCTGCTGTGCCCGCAGCAGGAACAAATAAAATGATAATAACTTTCAGTTATTATCATTTTATTTTTCCTTACACTGCTGGAAAGCAATGGGGCGACTCTCCTCCGCCTTAGCGGAGGAGCTGCCCCTGGTACTAATGTGGTGCAATGCTTTAACATAGAGTGAAGGGGTCTGTCCACCCGAGAGACAGTAACATGGAACACACAGTTTAACACAGAGTGAGTCAGCTGAACCCCGGAGAGATGCTAATATGAATATGTACAATGTGCGACATAGAGACACTTATATTAAGCACATGCTCATAGAGGTGGCGCCCAGTCAGTACACTCCCCAAAGGCACCCATTGGAAGGGAACCACTCGCTGCATCCACCTGCGAGGGATCCCTGCCACCCTTTAAATGTCAGACTGGGTCTCTGCGTGAAGTGAAAGGCAGATCAGCAGGCCTGCCTTTCACTAATGTACTGTTCAGTGTTCACATTGGCACTGTGAACAGCGCATTCACTGCAAAAGGGCTCTCTGTCCAAGTCCGCAGCCAGCAAACCCAGTTATGGGTGCACTGTGAGCCAGAGTGAGACAGTGCACTTTAAATGTAAAACAGCACACCTGTTGTTTCATGCATAATCCTACACAGAAGGTGATGCAAAAAGTGAAAGTAGATGTCAGTAGCCTAAGTTTAGTGGAGCATCAAGGAGCGTGAGCTCAGGGGCCAAGGTTATGTCTACTATGAACTGAGTGTGTTTTTTCTTTTACAGGTCCTTGGGTATGTATACAGTGCATACTATGTTGGTGGAGGTGATCTGATGATGTTGATGTTAGAAACTATAACCTCAATTGCACTTTATAAAAAAGCGATCAGCAGTAAGAAAGTTAAACATGGAAAACTTATAAAACTTTTACTGTCACGTGGTCAGGATAGGCCCGCAAAAATCTGGCAGGTTTAAGTCGTAGGACACTTTTCAATTCAACTTTATTTTTATGCTAAATTGCATTGTAAATTTGTTTTTCATAGCTTTTAATATTTTTAATGATTTTAGCATGGTTTTCTCTATGCCCTTTGTTATTAAAGAAGCATGATGCTTTTTCATATTTCAGTAGGGTTTTTTATATACTTCTTGGCCATTATATTTTTAGCATTTGTCTAGGGATAGCTTTCACCGACTTACGTCCAAGGAGTGGGTGTCACGTGGTCAGGGCAAGCCCGGTTAGAAATGCTGCCATTTACATGCTCACATTTCTTAAGTTGCCTTCTCTGCTACACACAGTGACTTTTGACATACATTTGCGTACTTAACCATGCAGGATAACATTCTCTGAATCTGCATTGTTTACATTTCCACTTCCTAGGCACACTATCACAATACCTTGAACATTCAGTACAAGGGATAAAGTTCACTGCGCAAATGTTATTTATGTTATTGTCTGGTAGGCGATTACGGTATCATACTAGAATAAACAATTGCGGCCTGACAGGGGTTGCAACATGGCCACATGGGTGCTCTTGTTATATATACAGAACACTTCCTTGTTTAGACAGAGGAGCACTCAGCTGGCACTGCGAGGTTACCACATGTCGGAATTCCAGCTCAGCTGATTCCTGCTTACCAACAGGGGAATTTCCAGCTCTACACCAAGACTGGCAGCCTGGAGACACTTACCCTCAGGTAATGGAGAGTTAGACCACCCTGGCAGGGATTTGGCAGATCACCTACCCTAGACAAAAACCAGGCTAGGGAGCGCTAAGTAGGAGTACACTATACACAGTACTTACATGCTCGCATATCTTCACTGTCTTAGCACAATGGTGGAAACATTCATCTTTTTCACTATTCTTGTATCGTTAATTACTCTAATCTGTTTCACTTATTAATTATCGCAGTGCACGTATGTTATAGAAGAATCATAATGCTTCAATAAATATTGAAATGCCTTGCTGAGTATTTCTTGTGGGGGTTTTTGGGTATGCATGAGAGACCAAGTGAAAGGGTTCTAGATCTGTTACCACTATTTCCTTGGGGGATCTGGCCTGTCATGTTCTGAGGTTGCACACACATTTGGTGCCCTGTAAGGTTAGGGGTCCAGATGATGCACCGTGAGCTAGCAGGAAGATTGGCCAACAAATCCTGTGTGGGTGTGCATGGAATCAGTCTGGCACAATCCTGGCGTTTATGTTGTCCGACAAATGCACAGATTTACTGGTGAGGTACAAACCGCACAGCATCACGGCACATACATGTGGCATTTAAAAGTATGGTCTGTAGTTTTCAAACTTTGTGATTGCAAGTTGACCCAAAGCTTCATTGAGTCATAAAATTTCACGTTCTACAATTTTGAAATAAAGCAATTATTCTGGATGCATACGAACTTCATGTTTAAAATGTAGAGCTAAATGACATTAAAATGAATGCCGAAATTGAAAAAAGTACTGGGTGTAATTACCTTTACATATGTTTTTTAATTCTTAGAGAAAAGGGGGAACCACAGCAGCCTATGGGATTTGTAGGAATCTGTTCTGCAGCATAGGAGCTGAAGGCAGGGACCCACGGAGGCATCAGTGGAAAAAATGGTTGTCTACTAAAGTATACTTCTGATCGACGACTTACTGCAATGACAACGCAATCTATGAAGTCTTTAACTTCTTGGCTCACATACCTTCATGCCTTTTCAGAACCTAAAATGTTCCAAATGAGCGTAAGTGAAATGATGCGTAGACATACAGAGAAGAGTGAGATGTTCTGAATGATGTCTAGTACCACATACACCATGTGCCATTTGTGTCAGTGTGCTAGGTATATCCACACAAATGACACAATGGGCACCTTTCTCGACTAGATTTATGACACTTCTACAGGTTTGAAGATATCTCTTGCTATATTAAGCCTACTTTGCAGTATGTTTACTCTCTATTTAGCTCAAACTCTTTGTTATATCGTGCTAGTGCATGAGGCCTATGCTGTCATCTGCCACAACGTAGTCTAATCTACGGTAGACCGAGTAGTTGTGGGACTCATGTAATTCTGTTTCTGAGAAGTGTGGAGGAGATAACCCTTACAATTCATCTTGGAATAGTTACTTCATAATAAAATAGTTTCATTCTCTTCAAGCCCATTCTCTTTAAGGTTTTTACAAAAGAGGGTTGTACTCGAGCGTCGAAGTAGCTGCCCTTGGAGCAGGAGACCTGGGTACTCCTCCTGGTATTTCCTCTTCACCAAAGTGAAAAACAATGTAGTGAAATTGCGTGCCTGTGATCTCTGAAATTATAATAATTTTGAATGTAATCTAAAAAGCTATTGCACTGTGTGCTGTCCCCAATAACAGTGTCACCTCTATCCCTCCTTTCTCTACTCGTGGCAACCCAGGTTGAAAAGGTAATGAGGTTGATATCCAATGAATAGCATTGTTCAAAGCTGGGGCTGTCAACAAAAGTGGGTCTTTAAGACCTCCTCACCCTTAAAACATTCAAATAAATGATGGAACATAGTACAATTAAAAAATACAATTAAAAAAGAAAACAACACTTGCTATTTTCTTTCCGCACAATAATAAATAACACACTTATTCCTGCCAGCAGTCGCTCCTTCCATTGCTGAGACAAATAGTGTAATTCTGGGACAGAATTTGAATTTCTTAGTATTTTTCTTCATTGACTAGACTAATTATCTTTTTGGTTGGCTGTAAATGTAATGGCATTTTCTGAAATCTCTAAAATAAAAAAAAAAACAGAATAATAAATACAAAGCTACATAACAACAATTAAAACATAACAGGGCACCTAACAATGAAGCAGGCAAAATTAGATTGCAACACACAATTGCCGTACCATACAACTACATCAAATTGCAATAATGCAGCACAAAGCTCAGCAGCACAAAAACAAAAGAGCAGCTCAGCACCACAAAACAAGGCCACACAACAAATATGTGTCACACAGTGCCATCTCCTGAAACCTGCTTTCGTAGTACATTAGTAAAAGGTGTTTGCACTAAGCACTGCCTTAATGTCATTTTGTGAATAACATGAACGTAATGTTATACTATGACGTCATTCCAATGCCAAGATGCCAGACTGGTAAATCTCCTTCTGGGACCAAACAACAGACTGTATTTTCACTTCTGGAACCCAGTATCTGTCCTGAGTAGGCAAAGAGCCTCTCTGGGGGCTGCAAAATATGGGAAAATTGAAAACAACACTTTTGTCTTTGTTGAAACTAGTAAACTTGAGGCATTTCATCTGTGAAAATCAATATTTAAGGAAAGAAAGAAATACGAAAAGAGCAGAACTTCACAAAAACACATGGGCACTGGCACACGTGGTGAGCGTTTGGGATGATATTTGGAGCAAACTAGAGATAAAACTGGTTTGACTATTCCGCTTGACCCTCTTGTGCAGTTACTTGCCAATACCTGGAATAAAGAGGGACATCTATCAATGACGTGTTGAGTCGACGCCTGACATTCAGCCTGACGCTGGCAGCTGGGCTAGTAACCATAGCACAAACACGGGCCTCTGCAGATGCCCCCATCCCAAGCGACTGTGGCACACAAACGTGGCACCTGCAGGCGGCGTAGAAGCTACCAGCTCTGATAAACTTATGAAATATGAACAAATATGGACTTCTTTACAATTTTTAAGCTCTGTTGAGTTAGTTCAGAACGAAGTCAGTCAGAAGTGCTACGAACAGCGAAGCATTTTACCGGATGTTCCACACGAATCTTCCAAAGAACAGTGGTTTCATTGCTCGTTTTATTATCGTCCTTAAATTCAAATGTATGTTTGCACTTTTTTAATTTTAATGTATGGATGATCTATGCTTTGTCTCTAATAACTGCTCATGACCATGGAAATTTTCAAGTAAATTATGTATCTCTGCCCCCTTCCTTTCCTCCTTCATCCTTTCTGTGTTAAACCCTTAGTTTCTTACCACTCTTTTTGCTTCTTTCATCATGAAAAAAACTGAAAAACAAAATTGTTAAAAGCATATTGTTCCAATAAATCAACTATTGGCATTAACTGCTGGTTTCCGTTCTGCTTTGATCTGGGTTGTTTTCAATGTCGTACAGTAAATGAACAATGCACATCTCTAGCAGCGAAAGAGTCGGTTCTTTGCACCTGAATTCGTCCTGTAAATACATCCATGTGCTCACCCTCCTTCACTTCCAGGTTTCTGTAATCCGCCCGCCCCATCCCCACAAGACATACACAATACTGCAGAGGATGTTGGATCCCTGCTAAGGTGCTCTGGAAAGAGCTGCAGTGATTCTTGGTGTTGGGCAGTGATGGAGCAAGGTAAATAAGAAAATGTTGAACCCCCTAATATTAATATTAATAATTAACGTTATTAATTGATTTGACAACTAATCAATATTTTACGTCTTCTTATAGACATTTTCGGTAACTTGCAATTTATGTGCAAACTAACCTACTTACAATTGTAAAAAGTGGAATAACATTAATATAATGGTTTGCATACTAATTAGAGTGATATTGCATGATTTGTGCTATGTAGTAAATTGTATTTGTGGCAAAAGTTGTGGATGGTAAGTAAGCATAGCTTTATATGTCGCTTTTGCTAGGTAACACCTAATTGGGGTACGTAGAAAGACGGGTGGGAAACGAAAAGGCTTATTTTCTTTATTCTTAACTGTTATTGTGTTTGTTTTCATAATAGTTCGTTCGGGCCTGCTAGGCCGCGCTGTAAAAATGGCTGCCGAGGTAGAT
Source organism: Calotriton arnoldi (assembly GCA_963921515.1). Classification (NCBI taxonomy): domain Eukaryota; kingdom Metazoa; phylum Chordata; class Amphibia; order Caudata; family Salamandridae; genus Calotriton; species Calotriton arnoldi. The sequence goes on from CAWUFW010008542.1 coordinate 753,025, forward strand.
GAGCTTAACGCGCAAGTGCAAAATGGCTTCCAAGCGGAAGAAAAGCTGCAGAAATATACCACGTGATTGCTTATAGAAGCCCAGAATGAAAAGGGGATCAAGGTCACCGTGACCTATCACCAGAATGGGTGCCAAAAAGGGACTCAGCGAGAATGCATGGGAACCAAAGATGCAGCCGTGAATTAACAATGAACTGTTTAAAATAAAGTTACAAAAGAAGATACACAAGAGGAGTTGTTAATCGGATTGGTAATGTCCTAAAACCGTGTGAAAGGACAAAATTATAAACATTTGTCGGAACTGGTTTGAACAAGGAGGGCAATGAGGAGATGTTTGCCACCCCTCCAATGGACCAATTAGCGTGAATCTCGCCCCAAAGATTGAAACATTTCTGTTTAGTAAGCTAGTAATAGGGTATAAGAGGACCTACTCTTAAGTAGGAGGGGCGCTATTCATACATAATTTTTGAGCACTGGACGCTGATGCTGGAGAACCGCTGCTATTTTTCCATAGGCCATTTACTTTTATAATAATTAATCTTTTTGTTTTAAATCTGACTGGGAAGGAACGGGAACGTTGCGGGAAACCTGTATAGGTGACCTGTCGAGGGGACCTGTTTAGCGGGACAGTCAGTCAGTTTTTTTGGGGAGTTCTATGCTGTGATCTGCAATTTATCTGCTGTGACGAACTTTATTTTTCCATCTAAAAGGGTATGCATAAATTCTTTAAAGTTTCTTCCTTATATTGATAATAAATGTATTGATTGATTAATAAAATTGAGACTTTCTATGCATTTGAAACCTTTAGATAAACTTTATTTCAAATTAAAACTATGAGTCTGTGGTTCTTTAGCTCAATAATAAATGCAAATGTTAATAGGTTAAAGTGATTGAGCTGGTCTTAATCACCATCAACTGATTCCTACTAGTTGGTCCATCGACCAATGAGCGGACTACCTTGATGTTTTAGAAATTGACAGGATATAATCTAATTTTGTATGATGTTTGAGAAATTATCTTGTCAACTTTAAAAAGGTATCCCGTTCTCTTCCAGCAGTCATTAACTTCTTCTCCTAGGTAAAGGTGGATGAGATCCAGGGAATATTTGAGTGAGTGAATGTATATGAGGTGTTATGGGCCCCACCGTCATATTGGTATAGTTGTTGGAAAAGAGTGTTTCCAACCTGGATGTTATGTCCACAGGAGAAGAAATTATATTAGTCGCGCTGGATCAGATTTCTTGGTAGCAGAGTTATGGTTACTATAGATTAGTTTGGTGATTATTGATTATTGATTATTTCATGTCTAACACTTCATGTTGAGTCGTATTATGTTATATGTAAGGCGGACATTTTGAAGCTTCCGGGAAGTAGGAAGTGGACACGTGTGGCAAGAGAAGTCACATGGAATAGTGCATTGGCTGGGTTTTCAAATTGGTGATAACACAGGTTGTGTTATGATAGGGACATTTTCTGTATAAAACGTGTATGAGTGAAATAGCAACCGGTTTTCTTGTGAAACTCTGGCCTTAATTCTCAGGAGCAGTGTAGTCTCCACATGTGTTTTATCCCCAGGGAAACGGGTTTACCCCTTGCTTGAAAGAAGGGTAAGGTAGAGGGAAGTGCTACACTTATCGAACGAAACAGTATTCTTGCAAAAATTGAGTAAGCTATCACTTTGTTTAGTGAAAACAGACAATGGAAATTTGTTTTTGATGTCGTAACTAACCAGAAACAGTCGAGAAAAAATTGCCGATAAATTTTGTAAAGGAGGGGTCAGGAGCAGAACTGACGTTGAGAAAAGGCCGCGCTGGGATTGGCCAGTGCAATAGAAACACGGAAAACGCCCTGATTGGTGTGTTGGTGTGAGACGCGCTGAGATAGGTCTGAAAAGCAGTGACATAGAGGCTTCGGATTGGTGCATTAGTGTGAGACGCGCTGGGATAGGTCCGAATAGCACATAGAGATCAGAGTAGAGTTACGAGCTTGCAGAAGGGAAAGAAATCGTGAAATATGGATTATTATGAATATGGTAGAGAGAAACCGTCATGGATGGCGAAAATTAAGAACTTCTTTAAGAAAGACAAGAAGGTAGTGACTAGAGAGGGACAGGTAATTCCTCCGTCGAAAACACCAGCTTCACATATGATGCTGAAATATGGTTATCATACTTGCATTTGGTTAGAAAATTGGACAAAATATACTCAGAATGATGGAGTATTGGCTTTTCCAGAGAATGGTTCATTTAACGTAGCAGTACTTCGAAATTTGAGAGAGAAAATGACAAAGCTTGAGCCAAGACCTAGACCGACACAGTTTGAAGCGTTAGGAGAATGGGAAGACAAGATGTATGAACGAGAAAGATACAGAGGTGAAAAGAATCATGGTTTTGTTCCTGGAAGGTTGTGGGGAGTGAATCATGAGGACAGAATGAAGCGTTGGAGATATGCTAATATGACAGAAGGTTTGTTTCCAGCTTTTACAGTTGAAGAGGGTACAAGAAAGAAGTGCACAGAGAAAAAGAAACATACAGTTACAGAAAGGTACGGGTATGGAGGTAGCGAGACAGAGGATGAGTTGCTGGAAGACATTTTAAACAGAAACCCACCTCCATATCAACAGAATTCTGCGGTGGTGACACCCAATGCACCGCCAATGGAAACTGGGAGGAATAAAAGTCCAGAACGTAGATATGAGATAAATAGGTCAAATGAACAGTTGAAAACCCCACAAAGTGAAAAATGTGACAGTGACAATGCAGCGGAGTTAGCAAAAACTACAAAAGAATTGACTGAGAAAATAAGAGAGTTAACAATGAACATGGAAGCTGTGACTGTGCCAGTGACAATAGGACCAGTAATACCAGTTTTTGAGAACCAGAAAATAGATGAACATTCCTTAGTTATCCCCATGAACTCAAATTTGCAAAGAATAAGAGAAGGGATGGAACTAGAAACTGAAGGGGCAAGAAATTTGGTCAGTTCATTTAGACCGAGCCCACCTAATAACTTGACAGTGAATGAAAGTGAAATAAGGAGAATTCCCATGGGAACTGAGTCTGCATCAGAAACTCCAGAAAGGAATAGAAATTGGATAGAAATAAATAGTACACCTATAGGTCCAACTCCAGACGAATTAAATGAGTGGATGAGAAATTTGCAAAAGAAAGAAACAGAACCAAAACCATTAGATGTAATTAGGCTAAAAATAGATATGGAAGAGTTAATTTTAGGGACCATTGGTACAGAAAAACTGAAGACATATCAGGACGACGAGATAATGTTCTTGTGCAAGAGCATTACTTGGAGAGCTAGAAATCTACATGACAAATTGGAAGAGACAGCGAATGAACTAGGAGTGGAATTTGTGAAAGTCAGGAGTTTACAGAAACCGTATAGGGTAGATTTTTGTGAGAAAGATATAGAAAATCTGAACACATCAGGACGGTTAACCCAGATAAAAGAGGTGATTGTTTTGCTGAGAAAGTGGGGTGATGTGGACAGATGGAGAAGCAGGTGGACTGAAAGGAATGAGAGAACAACTGACAAAGCGTCTTTAGCTTTTGCGGTGACAGACAAGGAATCGGTTGTAAGGTGGTATCCGATGAGAGAAACTCCTGGAGGTAGTTATGTACATGTTCCCTGGTCCAGACAAGACATACTGTCATTTACAAATGACTTTCCAAAATTGAGAGAAAAACCTGTAGAATGGTACAGACAAGTGGAAAGGTTTGTCAAAGTTTTGAAGGTGTTGTGGGTAGATTTGGATGGATTGTTTGACATTGTGGTACCAGCCGATTTATGGACAGAATGTAAAATTACCATTGATTGGCCAACTGTAGAATACCCCAGAGATGCAAAAACAGGAGCGCCAGGACCCGAGGTGATGAGGAAATACGACCAAGTTATTACCTTTTTGAAAAACAAAATTCCGCCCAAAGAAACTGATTGGGTAAAAATTGACAGAACTATGCAGGAGGGTAAGGAATCTGTACATGCCTACTATGAGAGGCTACTATTGGTCTTCAAACAGTATAGTGGTTATGAGACTCTGAATGAGAAGGACATGAGTCATTTTGTATATAGATTTGTTTATGGGCTGAAACCAGAAATAAGTGAAATGATTAAACAGCATATGATATGCTGGCAAAACAGTACAGTAGATGAAGTGCTGAGGTATGCTAAGTATTGTAGTGATGACATTGAGTGTAGACAGCGTAAATTAAAGGAGAAACCAATGTGGGCGCAAGTAAAAGTTGCAGAGAAACAAGAAGCTCAATTAAATAATCAGGGTAATGAGACAGGACAAACTAAATCCAAACTGAATATAGGTAAAGGCAAAGGCCAAATGAGTATAGAAGAAGCAAAGAAAAAGTGGCCATGCCACAATTGCGGAAAATTAGGGCATTGGAGAAACGAGTGTAAATTTCCTCCAAAAGCTAATGCAGAAAATTAATCATTAAATCCACAGGTGCAGAGTGAGGTGAGTTACCAACAGCTGCAGCAACCGCAGGTAGTTACTCAGCAGAGTCAGGTGCCACAACCACCACTTCCCAAGAGTGTAAATCCACAGAGATACAGTGCAGAGACAGGATTCTACGGAGGAGAGCAGGTAACACAATTGCCGCGCAGCCTCTACATCGCAGTATTGGTTACGACAGGATGGGAATGAATCGGATGAAAGTTTATGACGGTGCCTAGGAGAGGAGGAAGAGTGCGTGCTTGGCGCAACTCTAGAGGTAGATCAGTCAGGTCCATTTGTGGATGGAGAAGTGAATGGTGCAAATGTAACATTCCTTGTGGACACTGGAGCTAACCGTTCAACTGTTAGATCAGTGGAAATTCCAAACCTTCCTCTCTCAGGTGAATATATCCAAGTCGTTGGTGTCTCAAACCAACAAATCAAAGCGCCTCTTACCAAATTAGTAGAAGAAAAGTAGGACCATTCAGAGAAATGCACCGATTTGTGGTGTGTGATTGCAGTCCTGAAAATTTACTTGGACGTGATCTACTTTGCAAAATGAATTGCACCATCTATTGTACTCCGGATGGGATTGCATTTCAGACGCCAGATGTAGATGTGTTATATAAAATGACAATGGCAGAATTAGAACAAGGAGTGAATGACTTGTTTCCTGTGTTTGATGTAGAGAAAATCCCAAATGAGTTAAAGGAAACAGTAAAACAGGAGGTGTGGGATTTCACTGGTGAAAATATTGGGTTAATGAGAGGAGTAGACCCCGTTAAAATTTCTGTTAGAGAAGGAACAAATTTCCCAAATACTCCACAGTATAAATTGACGCCAGAAATCATTGAAGGAATAACACCTGTAATAAACAAAATGATCGAACAAGGAATTTTGAAAGAAATAATGAGCAGTCCATGTAATTCGCCCATAATGGGACTGAAAAAGCCAAATGGAACATATAGAATAGTGCAGGATTTACAAAAGGTTAATAAAATCGTTGTTCCTTGTTGTCCAATTGTACCAAACCCTGCTGTAATACTGTATCAGATTCCACGTGAGGCAGAATGGTACACCGTCATTGATTTGTGCCATGCATTTTTCTCTATCCCGTTACATCCAGATAGCCAGCCATTATTTGCGTTCAGGTTCGGAGAGAGTATTTTGGCATGGTGCCGAATTCCTCAGGGGTATACAGAAAGCCCCTCGATCTTTAATCAGATCTTAAAGAAATCACTGGAAGATTTAAGAATGCCTGAAAAATCGGTGATGGTTCAATACATTGATGACCTATTAGTGGCATCAAAAACAAGAGAAGCATGTGTTACTGACACCATTGCTTTACTGAACCATCTAGCAGGAGGAGGACATAAGGTGTCCCCATCAAAATTACAGTTTTGTCAACAGGAGGTTCAATACCTAGGTCATAAAATTGAAAAGGGAGTGCGAAAGGTAACGACAGAGAGAATAAAAATTATTTGAGGAATGAGAGCTCCTATGACACAAAGAGAGGTGAGAATGTTCCTGGGAATGGTTGGATATTGTCGACAATGGATAAGTGGATTTTCGTTAATTGCAAAACCATTACAGCGACTGACAAAAAAGGATGTTAAAGATCCGTTTGAATTAAATGATGAAGAAATGAAGGCATTCAGAGAACTAAAAGCGAGACTGTGTGAAGCACCGGCACTGGGAATGCCTGACTATGAAAAAGATTTTGAACTGTATTGCAGTGAGAGAGATGGATGTGCACTTTCAGTTTTGGTGCAAAGACATGGAAATATGAAAAGACCTATTGCATATTTTTCAGCTGTTTTAGACCCTGTAGCAAAAGCGTTGCCTGGATGTCTGAAAGCAGTAGCTGCTACTTGTGTGAGTCTGGAACAAAGTGAAGGCATTGTGATGGGATACCCACTGAGGGTATATGTTCCACATTCTGTCAAAATTCTTTTGACAAGAACCAAAACTCAATACATGACACATAGTCGGCTGACTAGATATGAGAAAGTGATTTTAAGTGCAGACAATGTAACCATTGACAGATGCACAAGCGTGAATCCATCAACATCATTACCGGATGAAGAGAGTGAGTCAGACAAACATGAAGTTGACCATGATTGTTTGAATGTACTTGAGTATTGTACAAAACCTAGGCCAGATATCAAAGAAGAACCTTTAAAAGAATCAGATTATGTAATGTTTGTGGATGGCTCGTGCTTGAGGACAAATGAAGGAGTTTTGAGTGCGGCGTATGCTGTATGTACAGTAGCTTCAATAATGGAAGCATCTTGTTTGAGAGGAATACGTTCTGCCCAAGTGGCTGAGCTGATTGCTCTAATTCAGGCATGTAAACTGGGAAAGAATGTCCGAATCACAGTGATCACGGATAGCCAGTATGGCTTCGGAGTGGTCCATGATTTTGGGCAGATTTGGTCCCAAAGAGGTTTCTTGACGTCTGCAGGAACTCCGATTCGAAATGGTGAGTTTGTAAAGAAATTACTTGAGGCGATACAGCTGCCTAAACAAATAGTCGTGGTGAAGTGTAATGCACACAAAAATGGGGAAGACTACATAACCGTGGGCAATAAGTATGCCGACGAGATAGCTCAGTACTGTGCTAAAAATGTAGTCTCACTGAACAGAAAGAGAGAAAGAGAGCATGTTTCATGTCCTTTGCTTTTTACTAACATTGTCGAAACATGGGCAGAGGTGAGACAATTACAGGAAGCAGCAGATGATGAGGAAAAAGATAACTGGATAAAAGCAGGATGCAGGAAAAGGGAGGAAGATGATGTTTGGTTTTATAGAGATGAAAGACCAGTTATGCCTGATAGCATGATTTCTGACATGGCACGGATGTACCATGGACAAGCTCATATCGAAAGAGATGCAATGATCCGACTTTTCAGACAAACCTGGTATAACCCAAAATTCAGAGCCATAGCTGAAAGTCTTTGTCAGAGATGTCTTATCTGCCAACAGATAAATCCAGGAAGGAAGACGGTAGTGAGTTTAGGAAGAATAGGACGAGAGGGAGGTCCTTTCATGAGAATGCAGCTGGATTTTATAGAAATGCCCCCAAGCAATAGACTGAGGTATGTTCTTGTGGTCGTCTGTTTGTTTTCTCGTTGGGTGGAAGCCTATCCAACCAGAAGGAATGATGGGATTACAGTGGCTAAGCTTCTGTTGAGAGAATTCATTCCAAGGTATGGTTTTCCAGTAACGATTGAAACAGATAGAGGAACACATTTTCCAAACGAACTAATTCAACTGATATGTGAAGCTCTTGGTATTCAACAGAAATTGCATTGTGCATACAGACCAGAGGCTTCTGGAGTGGTAGAACAAGTGAATGGAACAATACAAAATAGGTCAGGAAAAATGTGTCAAGCCACAGGACTCAAATGGCCAGTTTCCCTTCCACTGGTACTGATGACTATCAGAAGTATACCTGAAAGGAAAACAGGTGTGAGTCCCCACGAGATAATCATGGGACGAGCAATGAGACAAGCACATCTACCTGTCAACAAACTGCTGACTATAACTGATGATCTTATATTGGATTATTGCAAAGGATTGGCTGATGTGGTACATTCTGTGTTTCATCAGGTTGGAACGGATGCGACCACTCTTGAAAGAAAATCAACTCATGATTTGAGCCCAGGAGATTGGGTCCGCATAAAAGTCCACAGAAGAAGAAACTATTTGGTTCCTCGCTGGGACCGACCGTGACAAGTGATCCTGGTGAGAACAACTGCAGTCAAGTGTGCAGGAGTGAAAAACTGGGTGCATGCCAGCCACACTATCAGAGTTCTAGATCCTGAAGCTCGACCTGTAAGTCGACATCTGGAGATATCTGATACCAGTTCAGCATCCGATGCAGAAGAAGAAACAAACAGGGTTCCAGAACCTGAAGATCGACCTGTAAGTCGACATCTGGAAGACCCAGGTACAAGTTTAACAGCAGGAGAAGAATTTGAAATAGCAAAAGTTCCAGAACTTGAAGATCGAACTGTAAGTCGACATCTGGAAATATCAGACACCAGTTCAGCATCTGATACAGATCAATCAGACTGTGATGAAAAGCTAAAGAATAAATGAAAAATTGACACCATAAATGAAGAAACTGAACAAAGAGACAGTGAACAGCCAAGCACAAGTTATGGTAAAAATCCTACAGAAATTGTCAAAGTAGACAAAGCAGGGATAGATTCAAATAAAGAGATAGAAAAATCGGAAAACACCCGAGGAGCAATAGGGACAGAACAACAAACAAATGAACAGGGAAATATAGAAACAGATAGAGAAATCGACGAAAATCCGGAAGAACATCGAGGAGGGATAGAAATTAGTGATCAAACAGAAAAGACACAGGAAGAAGCAGAGGTAGACAAAGAAGGTGAAATCATAAAGTTCAAAATAAGAGGAAATGAAGTAAGGTCTGAAACAGAACCAGAAGAAAGTGAAGGAGAGAGAAAACAGAAACTAGGACCAAGAAAGAGAACTTGGAGAGCAGAACGAGAAGAAAAAGAAAGTGAACCGAAAAGGCCGAGAAAAGGAGATAATTGGCCCCACGAAGTCAAAAGATTGAGATACAAAATCATAAACATAAACAGAGATAATGCAGAACAAGTAAATGAGATAACAAGTCAAAAGGAACAAGAAAAACAAAGTGGAAAACAATTGCAGAAAACGAAAAGAGTAAAGAAGGCTAATTTGAAATATAAGTCACCTGAGTGGCTATACATCGCACTAACTGATATCAAGGAAGAAGAAATCACTCACGAGAACCCAGAACAAAGCTGCAAACAATTGGGTGAAAGTGAAGTGCAACAAGTTTGAAGAGATTAAAAAGAAGTTTTTGCCGGACTGGACACTAAAACCGAATAAGACAAGAAAGAGTTCTGAGAAGAACTAAAGAGAGTACCAAACGAGACAAAGTGAGAAAGTAAAGTGGCTAAAACGTCATTTTGAGGTGAGGTGACACATTTTCTGTACAAATATATATATAGGTAATAGAATAAGATGGTAGACACAGAGAATAGATGTGTGTTTTTACGTAGGTGGTGTAGAATGTGTTTCTTTTGTACAGGTTTATTAATGTTCGTATGGCTTATCTTAGCGATCACCATTCCAATTAGATTAGCTGTAGAAGAAACGTCTATATTAGTCGGAAATTTTGAAGCTTCCGGGAAGTAGGAAGTGGACACGTGTGGCAAGAGAAGTCACATGGAATAGTGCATTGTCTGGGTTTTCAAATTGGTGATAACACAGGTTGTGTTATGATAGGGACATTTTCTGTATAAAACGTGTATGAGTGAAATAGCAACCGGTTTTCTTGTGAAACTCTGGCCTTAATTCTCAGGAGCAGTGTAGGCTCCACATGTGTTTTATCCCCAGAGAAACGGGTTTACCCCTTGCTTGAAAGAAGGGTAAGGTAGAGGGAAGTGCTACACTTATCGAACGAAACAGTATTCTTGCAAAAATTGAGTAAGCTATCACTTTGTTTAGTGAAAACAGACAATGGAAATGTGTTTTTGATGTCGTAACTAACCAGAAACAGTCGAGAAAAAATTGCCAATAAATTTTGTAAAGGAGGGGTCAGGAGCAGAACTGACGTTGAGAAAAGGCCGCGCTGGGATTGGCCAGTGCAATAGAAACACGGAAAACGCCCTGATTGGTGCGTTGGTGTGAGACGCGCTGAGATAGGTCTGAAAAGCAGTGACATAGAGGCTTCGGATTGGTGCGTTAGTGTGAGACGCGCTGGGATAGGTCCGAATAGCACATAGAGATCAGAGTAGAGTTACGAGCTTGCAGAAGGGAAAGAAATCGTGAAATATGGCTTATTATGAATATGGTAGAGAGAAACCGTCATGGAGGGCGAAAATTAAGAACTTCTTTAAGAAAGACAAGAAGGTAGTGACTAGAGAGGGACAGGTAATTCCTCCACCGAAAACACCAGCTTCGCATATGATGCTGAAATATGGTTATCATTCTTGCATTTGGTTAGAAAATTGGACAAAATATACTCAGAATGATGGAGTATTGGCTTTTCCAGAGAATGGTTCATTTAACGTAGCAGTACTTCAAAATTTGAGAGAGAAAATGACAAAGCTTGAGCCAAGACCTAGACCGACACAGTTTGAAGCGTTAGGAGAATGGGAAGACAAGATGTATGAACGAGAAAGATACAGAGGTGAAAAGAATCATGGTTTTGGTCCTGGAAGGTTGTGGGGAGTGAATCATGAGGACAGAATGAAGCGTTGGAGATATGCTAATATGACAGAAGGTTTGTTTCCAGCTTTTACAGTTGAAGAGGGTACAAGAAAGAAGTGCACAGAGAAAAAGAAACATACAGTTACAGAAAGGTATGGGTATGGAGGTAGCGAGACAGAGGATGAGTTGCTGGAAGACATTTTAAACAGAAACCCACCTCCATATCAACAGAATTCTGCGGTGGTGACACCCAATGCACCGCCAATGGAAACTGGGAGGAATAAAAGTCCAGAACGTAGATATGAGATAAATAGGTCAAATGAACAGTTGAAAGCCCCACAAAGTGAAAAATGTGACAGTGACAATGCAGCGGAGTTAGCAAAAACTACAAAAGAATTGACTGAGAAAATAAGAGAGTTAACAATGAACATGAAAGCTGTGACTGTGCCAGTGACAATAGGACCAGTAATACCAGTTTTTGAGAACCAGAAAATAGATGAACATTCCTTAGTTATCCCCATGAACTCAAATTTGCAAAGAATAAGAGAAGGGATGGAACTAGAAACTGAAGGGGCAAGAAATTTGGTCAGTTCATTTAGACCGAGCCCACCTAATAACTTGACAGTGAATGAAAGTGAAATAAGGAGAATTCCCATGGGAACTGAGTCTGCATCAGAAACTCCAGAAAGGAATAGAAATTGGATAGAAATCAATAGTACACCTGTAGGTCCAACTCCAGACGAATTAAATGAGTGGATGAGAAATTTGCAAAAGAAAGAAACAGAACCAAAACCATTAGATGTAATTAGGCTAAAAATAGATATGGAAGAGTTAATTTTAGGGACCATTGGTACAGAAAAACTGAAGACATATCAGGACGACGAGATAATGTTCTTGTGCAAGAGCATTACTTGGAGAGCTAGAAATCTACATGACAAATTGGAAGAGACAGCGAATCAACTAGGAGTGGAATTTGTGAAAGTCAGGAGTTTACAGAAACCGTATAGGGTAGATTTTTGTGAGAAAGATATAGAAAATCTGAACACATCAGGACGGTTAACCCAGATAAAAGAGGTGATTGTTTTGCTGAGAAAGTGGGGTGATGTGGACAGATGGAGAAGCAGGTGAACTGAAAGGAATGAGAGAACAACTGACAAAGTGTCTTTAGCTTTTGCGGTGACAGACAAGGAATCGGTTGTAAGGTGGTATCCGATGAGAGAAACTCCAGGAGGTAGTTATGTACATGTTCCCTGGTCCAGACAAGACATACTGTCATTTACAAATGACTTTCCAAAATTGAGAGAAAAACCTGTAGAATGGTACAGACAAGTGGAAAGGTTTGTCAAAGTTTTGAAGGTGTTGTGGGTAGATTTGGATGGATTGTTTGACATTGTGGTACCAGCCGATTTATGGACAGAATGTAAAATTACCATTGATTGGCCAACTGTAGAATACCCCAGAGATGCAAAAACAGGAGCGCCAGGACCCGAGGTGATGAGGAAATACGACCAAGTTATTACCTTTTTGAAAAACAAAATTCCGCCCAAAGAAACTGATTGGGTAAAAATTGACAGAACTACGCAGGAGAGTAAGGAATCTGTACATGCCTACTATGAGAGGCTACTATTGGTCTTCAAACAGTATAGTGGTTATGAGACTCTGAATGAGAAGGACATGAGTCATTTTGTATATAGATTTGTTTATGGGCTGAAACCAGAAATAAGTGAAATGATTAAACAGCATATGATATGCTGGCAAAACAGTACAGTAGATGAAGTGCTGAGGTATGCTAAGTATTGTAGTGATGACATTGAGTGTAGACAGCGTAAATTAAAGGAGAAAGCAATGTGGGCGCAAGTAAAAGTTGCAGAGAAAAAAGAAGCTCAATTAAATAATCAGGGTAATGAGACAGGACAAACTAAATCCAAACCGAATATAGGTAAAGGCAAAGGCCAAATGAGTATAGAAGAAGCAAAGAAAAAGTGGCCATGCCACAATTGCGGAAAATTAGGGCATTGGAGAAACGAGTGTAAATTTCCTCCAAAAGCTAATGCAGAAAATTAATCATTAAATCCACAGGTGCAGAGTGAGGTGAGTTACCAACAGCTGCAGCAACCGCAGGTAGTTACTCAGCAGAGTCAGGTGCCACAACCACCACTTCCCAAGAGTGTAAATCCACAGAGATACAGTGCAGAGACAGGATTCTACGGAGGAGAGCAGGTAACACAATTGCCGCGCAGCCTCTACATCGCAGTATTGGTTACGACAGGATGGGAATGAATCGGATGAAAGTTTATGACGGTGCCTAGGAGAGGAGGAAGAGTGCGTGCTTGGCGCAACTCTAGAGGTAGATCAGTCAGGTCCATTTGTGGATGGAGAAGTGAATGGTGCAAATGTAACATTCCTTGTGGACACTGGAGCTACCCGTTCTACTGTTAGATCAGTGGAAATTCCAAACGTTCCTCTCTCAGGTGAATATATCCAAGTCGTTGGTGTCTCAAACCAACAAATCAAAGCGCCTCTTACCAAATTAGTAGAAGAAAAGTAGGACCATTCAGAGAAATGCACCGATTTGTGGTATGTGATTGCAGTCCTGTAAATTTACTTGGCCGTGATCTACTTTGCAAAATGAATTGCACCATCTATTGTACTCCAGATGGATTGCATTTCAGACGCCAGATGAAGATGTGTTATATAAAATGACAATGGCAGAATTAGAACAAGGAGTGAATGACTTGTTTCCTGTGTTTGATGTAGAGAAAATCCCAAATGAGTTAAAGGAAACAGTAAAACAGGAGGTGTGGGATTTCACTGGTGAAAATATTGGGTTAATGAGAGGAGTAGACCCCGTTAAAATTTCTGTTAGAGAAGGAACAAATTTCCCAAATACCCCACAGTATAAATTGACGCCAGAAATCATTGAAGGAATAACACCTGTAATAAACAAAATGATCGAACAAGGAATTTTGAAAGAAATAATGAGCAGTCCATGTAATTCGCCCATAATGGGACTGAAAAAGCCAAATGGAACATATAGAATAGTGCAGGATTTACGAAAGGTTAATAAAATCGTTGTTCCTTGTTGTCCAATTGTACGAAACCCTGCTGTAATACTGTATCAGATTCCACGTGAGGCAGAATGGTACACCGTCATTGATTTGTGCCATGCATTTTTCTCTATCCCGTTACATCCAGATAGCCAGCCATTATTTGCGTTCAGGTTCGGAGAGCGTATTTTGGCATGGTGCCGAATTCCTCAGGGGTATACAGAAAGCCCCTCGATCTTTAATCAGATCTTAAAGAAATCACTGGAAGATTTAAGAATGCCTGAAAAATCGGTGATGGTTCAATACATTGATGACCTATTAGTGGCATCAAAAACAAGAGAAGCATGTGTTACTGACACCATTGCTTTACTGAACCATCTAGCAGGAGGAGGACATAAGGTGTCCCCATCAAAATTACAGTTTTGTCAACAGGAGGTTCAATACCTAGGTCATAAAATTGAAAAGGGAGTGCGAAAGGTAACGACAGAGAGAATAAAAATTATTCGAGGAATGAGAGTTCCTATGACACAAAGAGAGGTGAGAATGTTCCTGGGAATGGTTGGATATTGTCGAAAATGGATAAGTGGATTTTCGTTAATTGCAAAACCATTACAGCGACTGACAAAAAAAGATGTTAAAGATCCGTTTGAATTAAATGATGAAGAAATGAAGGCATTCAGAGAACTAAAAGCGAGACTGTGTGAAGCACCGGCACTGGGAATGCCTGACTATGAAAAAGATTTTGAACTGTATTGCAGTGAGAGAGATGGATGTGCACTTTCAGTTTTGGTGCAAAGACATGGAAATATGAAAAGACCTATTGCATATTTTTCAGCTGTTTTAGACCCTGTAGCAAAAGCGTTGCCTGGATGTCTGAAAGCAGTAGCTGCTACTTGTGTGAGTCTGGAACAAAGTGAAGGCATTGTGATGGGATACCCACTGAGGGTATATGTTCCACATTCTGTCGAAATTCTTTTGACAAGAACCAAAACTCAATACATGACACATAGTCGGCTGACTAGATATGAGAAAGTGATTTTAAGTGCAGACAATGTAACCATTGACAGATGCACAAGCGTGAATCCATCAACATCATTACCGGATGAAGAGAGTGAGTCAGACAAAGATGAAGTTGACCATGATTGTTTGAATGTACTTGAGTATTGTACAAAACCTAGGCCAGATATCAAAGAAGAACCTTTAAAAGAATCAGATTATGTAATGTTTGTGGATGGCTCGTGCTTGAGGACAAATGAAGGAGTTTTGAGTGCTGCGTATGCTGTATGTACAGTAGCTACAATAATGGAAGCATCTTGTTTGAGAGGAATACGTTCCGCCCAAGTGGCTGAGCTGATTGCTCTAATTCAGGCATGTAAACTGGGAAAGAATGTCCGAATCACAGTGATCACGGATAGCCAGTATGGCTTCGGAGTGGTCCATGATTTTGGGCAGATCTGGTCCCAAAGAGGTTTCTTGACGTCTGCAGGAACTCCGATTCGAAATGGTGAGTTTGTAAAGAAATTACTTGAGGCGATACAGCTGCCTAAACAAATAGCCGTGGTGAAGTGTAATGCACACAAAAATGGGGAAGACTACATAACCGTGGGCAATAAGTATGCCGACGAGATAGCTCAGTACTGTGCTAAAAATGTAGTCTCACTGAACAGAAAGAGAGAAAGAGAGCATGTTTCATGTCCTTTGCTTTTTACTGACATTGTCGAAACATGGGCAGAGGTGAGACAATTACAGGAAGCAGCAGATGATGAGGAAAAAGATAACTGGATAAAAGCAGGATGCAGGAAAAGGGAGGAAGATGATGTTTGGGTTTATAGAGATGAAAGACCAGTTATGCCTGATAGCATGATTTCTGACATGGCACGGATGTACCATGGACAAGCTCATATCGGAAGAGATGCAATGATCCGACTTTTCAGACAAACCTGGTATAACCCAAAATTCAGAGCCATAGCTGAAAGTCTTTGTCAGAGATGTCTTATCTGCCAACAGATAAATCCAGGAAGGAAGACGGTAGTGAGTTTAGGAAGAATAGGACGAGAGGGAGGTCCTTTCATGAGAATGCAGCTGGATTTTATAGAAATGCCCCCAAGCAATAGACTGAGGTATGTTCTTGTGGTCGTCTGTTTGTTTTCTCGTTGGGTGGAAGCCTATCCAACCAGAAGGAATGATGGGATTACAGTGGCTAAGCTTCTGTTGAGAGAATTCATTCCAAGGTATGGTTTTCCAGTAACGATTGAAACAGATAGAGGAACACATTTTCAAAACGAACTAATTCAACTGATATGTGAAGCTCTTGGTATTCAACAGAAATTGCATTGTGCATACAGACCAGAGGCTTCTGGAGTGGTAGAACAAGTGAATGGAACAATAAAAAATAGGTCAGGAAAAATGTGTCAAGCCACAGGACTCAAATGGCCAGATGCCCTTCCACTGGTACTGATGACTATCAGAAGTATACCTGAAAGGAAAACAGGTCTGAGTCCCCACGAGATAATCATGGGACGAGCAATGAGACAAGCACATGTACCTGTCAACAAACTGCTGACTATAACTGATGATCTTATATTGGATTATTGCAAAGGATTGGCTGATGTGGTACATTCTGTGTTTCATCAGGTTGGAACGGATGCGACCACTCTTGAAAGAAAACCAGCTCATGATTTGAGCCCAGGAGATTGGGTCCGCATAAAAGTCCACAGAAGAAGAAACAGTTTGGTTCCTCGCTGGGACCGACCGTGACAAGTGATCCTGGTGAGAACAACTGCAGTCAAGTGTGCAGGAGTGAAAAACTGGGTGCATGCCAGCCACACTATCAGAGTTCTAGATCCTGAAGCTTGACCTGTAAGTCGACATCTGGAGATATCTGATACCAGTTCAGCATCCGATGCAGAAGAAGAAACAAACAGGGTTCCAGAACCTGAAGATCCACCTGTAAGTCGACATCTGGAAGACCCAGGTACAAGTTTAACAGCAGGAGAAGAATTTGAAATAGCAAAAGTTCCAGAACTTGAAGATCGAACTGTAAGTCGACATCTGGAAATATCAGACACCAGTTCAGCATCTGATACAGATCAATCAGACTGTGATGAAAAGCTAAAGAATAAATGAAAAATTGACACCATAAATGAAGAAACTGAACAAAGAGACAGTGAACAGCCAAGCACAAGTTATGGTAAAAATCCTACAGAAATTGTCAAAGTAGACAAAGCAAGGATAGATTCAAATAGAGAGATAGAAAAATCGGAAAACACCCGAGGAGCAATAGGGACAGAACAACAAACAAATGAACAGGGAAATATAGAAACAGATAGAGAGATCGACGGAAATCCGGAAGAACATCGAGGAGGGATAGAAATTAGTGATCAAACAGAAAAGACACAGGAAGAAGCAGAGGTAGACAAAGAAGGTGAAATCATAAAGTTCAAAATAAGAGGAAATGAAGTAAGGTCTGAAACAGAACCAGAAGAAAGTGAAGGAGAGAGAAAACAGAAACTAGGACCAATAAAGAGAACTTGGAGAGCAGAACGAGAAGAAAAAGAAAGTGAACCGAAAAGGCCGAGAAAAGGAGATAATTGGCCCCACGAAGTCAAAAGATTGAGATACAAAATCATAAACATAAACAGAGATAATGCAGAACAAGTAAATGAGATAACAAGTCAAAAGGAACAAGAAAAACAAAGTGGAAAACAATTGCAGAAAACGAAAAGAGTAAAGAAGGCTAATTTGAAATATAAGTCACCTGAGTGGCTATACATCGCACTAACTGATATCAAGGAAGAAGAAATCACTCACGAGAACCCAGAACAAAGCTGCAAACAATTGGGTGAAAGTGAAGTGCAACAAGTTTGAAGAGATTAAAAAGAAGTTTTTGCCGGACTGGACACTAAAACCGAATAAGACAAGAAAGAGTTCTGAGAAGGACTAAAGAGAGTACCAAACGAGACAAAGTGAGAAAGTAAAGTGGCTAAAACGTCATTTTGAGGTGTGGTGACACATTTTCTGTACAAATATATATATAGGTAATAGAATAAGATGGTAGACACAGAGAATAGATGTGTGTTTTTACGTAGGTGGTGTAGAATGTGTTTCTTTTGTACAGGTTTATTAATGTTCGTATGGCTTATCTTAGCAATCACCATTCCAATTAGATTAGCTGTAGAAGAAACATCTATATTAGGGAACAACACAAAGGAGGATAAGGAAGCTAACGTACTGAACACAGCAACATTAATAGATAGTGCAGAATTACATAAAGATAGATCCATAACTGACTTTTCAAAGAACGTTTTCACAAAATTATTATATCAATATGTAGAAACCATGGATGTAAGAGATTGTTATGTTTGTATGCAATTACCTGCGTCTGTTTCAGAAGGTGTGACCTATCATCACCTTCCTTTGACGTATGGAATAACATGTAGAGTTCTAGCTAGTTTGTTTTATAAAACAGGTAGATTAGAATATTATTACACTGATATAAATAAGATTTTTGCAAAAATTCCTATAATTCCTGAATTGAACAAGGTGAAAGGAGCAAAAATGTTTGGTGAATTTTTCTTAGAAAATAAAGATTTGACATTAGATGATATAGTTAAACACAACCTTACCTGTGAGTTAAAGGATGAAGAAAAAGTATTTTTAGAGATGGTGGAAAGCAGAAGAGTCAAATTTCAAAGAAAGGTAATAGAAGAAGAGACAAAAACACCCCTATGGGCATTTGATGGAGAAAGTAATGATAAGAAAAAAACAAATGCAGCTATGACTTTAGATTGGCCCCAACAGGGAAAGTTGTGTATCAGTAGAAATAGAACTAGGTATGACAACTATTTCGTGGGTTCCAGTGACTGCCGAGATAATTATAAAATTTTAGGAGGATGGGGATTCAAAGGAGGAAACGATCCAATATTTCCAGGGATTTATTATATTTGTGGGAACAGAGCTTATTACAGGTTGCCGGACCATTGGTATGGGTCATGCTACTTAGGCTTGGTCTTTCCAAAGATTTTTCATGTAGAAAGAGAAGAAAAAGGAACACACGAAATGGGTGCAACATTCACACGTAGGAAAAGAGAAAGTTTTTCAGAAATAGTGGGTGACATTTTTGGAGCAATGATACCAGCAGTGGGAATATCTTTGAATGCATTTAAAATTCGGAAATTGTCCACAGGAGTAGATCGTTTATCAACGAATACTGCGTGAGGGTTCTTGATGGTAAATACTGAGATGGTTGCCATGAGAGCTATGGTGATGCAAAATCGACTTGCCCTTGACATTCTTTTGGCAAAAGAGGGAGGAGTCTGTGGAATGCTGAAAGTCCAACATTGTTGCACTTACATTCCAGATAAAAGTGAAAATATACAAAAGTATATAAAGAATATTACTAATTTGCACAAAGAACTTGTTCCACTGGAGGTTGAAAATGCTTGGGAGAAGCTTGGTAAGAGTTTTTCCTCAATACCAAAATGGTTCACTGAAATAGGTAGTTCTATTGTAGGGAAAGTTTTGATATCAGCAACAGTAGTAATTTTAGTAATGTTATTTTTGAAATTTGTCATTATATGTATAAAAAGGAGAAAAAGGCAAAACAAAATGAAAAGAGAAAATAAGATAAATAAAGAAAGAGAACGAGAATTAGGTGAAATAGAACTGGAAGAACTAAAAGAAAGCATGTATGAGAGAACAAAAAGACAAGATGAAAGGGATACAGATGTGTAAAACTAACAAGAAGCAAATGGAAAAGAAACAATGCTGTCTAGGAAAAAAGAAATTGTGTAACATGGGTTTTTGTGGTGATATTAAAAATCACCAAAGGGGGGAGTTGATGGAGCAAGGTAAATAAGAAAATTTTGAACCCCCTAATATTAATATTAATAATTAACGTTATTAATTGATTTGACAACTAATCAATATTTTACGTCTTCTTATAGACATTTTCGGTAACTTGCAATTTATGTGCAAACTAACCTACTTACAATTGTAAAAAGTGGAATAACATTAATATAATGGTTTGCATACTAATTAGAGTGATATTGCATGATTTGTGCTATGTAGTAAATTGTATTTGTGGCAAAAGTATGTGGATGGTAAGTAAACATAGCTTTATATGTCGCTTTTGCTAGGTAACACCTAATTGGGGTACGTAGAAAGACGGGTGGGAAAGGAAAAGGCTTATTTTCTTTATTCTTAACTGTTATTGTGTTTGTTTTCATAATAGTTCGTTCGGGCCTGCTAGGCCGCGCTGTAAAAATGGCTGCCGAGGTAGATGAGCTTAACGCGCAAGTGCAAAATGGCTTCCAAGCGGAAGAAAAGCTGCAGAAATATACCACGTGATTGCTTATAGAAGCCCAGAATGAAAAGGGGATCAAGGTCACCGTGACCTATCACCAAGATGGGTGCCAAAAAGGGACTCAGCGAGAATGCATGGGAACCAAAGATGCAGCCGTGAATTAACAATGAACTGTTTAAAATAAAGTTACAAAAGAAGATACACAAGAGGAGTTGTTAATCAGATTGGTAATGTCCTAAAACCGTGTGAAAGGACAAAATTATAAACATTTGTCGGAACTGGTTTGAATAAGGAGGGCAATGAGGAGATGTTTGCCACCCCTCCAATGGACCAATTAGCGTGAATCTCGCCCCCAAAGATTGAAACATTTCTGTTTAGTAAGCTAGTAATAGGGTATAAGAGGACCTACTCTTAAGTAGGAGGGGCGCTATTCATACATAATTTTTGAGCTCTGGACGCTGATGCTGGAGAACCGCTGCTATTTTTCCATAGGCCATTTTCTTTTAAAATAATTAATCTTTTTGTTTTAAATCTGACTGGGAAGGAACGGGAACGTTGCGGGAAACCTGTTTAGGTGACCTGTCGAGGAGACCTGTTTATCGGGACAGTCAGTCAGTTTTTTTGGGGAGTTCTATGCTGTGATCTGCAATTTATCTGCTGGGACGAACTTTATTTTTCCATCTAAAAGGGTATGCATAAATTCTTAAAAGTTTCTTCCTTATAATGATAATAAATGTATTGATTGATTAATAAAATTGAGACTTTCTATGCATTTTAAACCTTTAGATAAACTTTATTTCAAATTAAAACTATGAGTCTGTGGTTCTTTAGCTCAATAATAAATGCAAATGTTAATAGGTTAAAGTGATTGAGCTGGTCTTAATCACCATCAACTGATTCCTACTAGTTGGTCCATCGACCAATGAGCGGAATACCTTGATGTTTTAGAAATCGACAGGATATAATCTAATTATGTATGATGTTTGAGAAATTATCTTGTCAACTTTAAAAAGGTATCCCGTTCTCTTCCAGCAGTCATTAACTTCTTCTCCTAGGTAAAGGTGGATGAGATCCAGGGAATATTTGAGTGAGTGAATGTATATGAGGTGTTATAGGCCCCACCGTCATATTGGTATAGTTGTTGGAAAAGAGTGTTTCCAACCTGGATGTTATGTCCACAGGAGAAGAAATTATATTAGTCGCGCTGGATCAGCAGCAACACGTCTGATGCCGTAGATAAAATATAAGAATATATATCTGAAGGTGTTTCCCACAACACTCCAGTAATCTGCTCAGACAGTCTGGCCGCCTCATAAACAGGCTTTCCTGGACATGTTCCATGATCCTTGGTTTTGGGATTTTGTTGCATAAGTCAAGTAACACATTACCCCAGACATAATTCAAATGTTAGTTTTGCAGGCTTGGTCCTTGCTGTCATTTCATCCGTGATCCAACCTGGCTTAATTCTGATTCTATGTAATCTTCCTGATCCTCTTTGTGGTGACACTCAGCAGTGCCTGGAGTGTCACCGATGCCTGGCTTCCGTTGCAGCCATTCTACACAAGTGTTCAACGTACAATTGTTCGATTTAGCTTCTTCACCCATCCATTGAACACGTCTTGGAATGAATTAGACAAGGCTTTACGCTGTTGTTGTCAACTTTAGACAACACAGACATAAGTACTTGCTCCCAGGAAAGCTCTTTACTGTGGAGATGCTATGTCTTGAACTAGGGGTGCAACATTTTGTTTCTTCGCCTTAAAGTTACTTACCTATAATGCAAAATTGTGGTCCAATCGACACAGTTTAATGAGCCTACCGAATCTGATCTGCAGGCAGGAAGGGAAAGATGGGAGGGGCGGGGGGGGCAAGTATTTAGCCTTAACAGTCATGTACTGTAATCGGTAGGCAGGCAACTTTCAACTATTGGCCTAACCTAGGTCAACGATGATTACTGTAAGAATGGTATTCCTATTTATTTTTTAACATATTGCTAAAACACATATTTTCAAACCTTCTTCAAGCTTGCTGCTGCTGGAGCAAACACTCTGAGTACAATTTCAGAATACTCTTACCACT
The DNA here is from genome assembly GCA_963921515.1 of Calotriton arnoldi. Classification (NCBI taxonomy): domain Eukaryota; kingdom Metazoa; phylum Chordata; class Amphibia; order Caudata; family Salamandridae; genus Calotriton; species Calotriton arnoldi. Next base: position 775,133 of record CAWUFW010008542.1, read on the forward strand.
GATTTTAGCCTTAAAGTTGCAGTAAATTAGTAGTGGTTAGATTTACATATTCACAGTAAGCTCTTCAACTTCCTCACACAGTCACGGTTTATGAAAAAAAAAATTAGATTATTGTGCATCATTTGCCTGACTCAATGTCAAATTTGTTATTATCAACCTCCAACAATAGTTTACTCCTTTTATTGGCTACAACACGTGTAGCCCAAAATCAACTTAAAATTGAATTGAACCTAGAACACTTTTCACCTTAATTTAATATCATAATGCCCGCCACAAAACTAGAAGTGTGCACAGCCATTTACCAGATAAGTTAACATAAATCATGAAATTCAACCCTGAATACTTTTAATGATTTATTTTTAATTTATTTAAGGTATTGGACTGAGCTGCTGTGAGCCAAGGCAGCAAATCGTCACTTCCAGAAGCAGAAGATTATCAAAACAAAAATGGAGAGAGGAGAGGACTAAATACATGAAACAGAGGGAGAAAAGAGGGGATACGTCTTTCATAAATATCAAGAGATTGGGAATACATGTTTAAAAAATATGTAACAGAATACAAGCTTTTACCTTTATACAAGTGAACACATAAACTACGTATTTACTGCAAGTTTCTGATGGGTAGGAAGAGAACAACCAAAACAGAGAGTTATAAGCAGACACGTGAATAAATCAAGATTTGCAAGTAGATAAGGGAAGTGAATGAAGAGGATAGTGGAGGTATGAGGGATGCCCTAAGAAAAAGAGAAATCTAAGACTGAATTTGAATGTATCGAATCAAGGTGTCATTTTGAGGTAGGGAGGAAGAATGTTTCAGAGAACTAGGATGAAAGAGGAGGCGGCTTGCTTTTTAGTTTTCATTTTAGTTGATTTGGGAAAATAGATGCTCATTTGTTTGTTGTTGTTTGTCATTCCAAACACTGTCCCAATTTCATTTTAAAAAGACAATAGGAGATTAGCTGATGTATGCTCTAAGAAGCATATCTAAACAGACAATATAGTATGTGCGGAATTCCGTGGAGTTGCATAAAAACTCCACGAGATTCCGCAGAGTTCTGTGAGTGTGTGGAATTCGGTTTGTCATGCTGCTCGTGCTGACTTTGAGCGCCTGGAGCTTGTTCCGCACTGTAAAATCAGTCTGAACGGCACCACTCACCACGCCAGAGGGCGCTGCTTCTTTCTGCCACTCAAGAAGATTTTCTACTCTAGTGGCAGCTTTCTGAATGTGAACGGTGGCGACCTCCGCGACAGTCTGTGTTGAGAAATCTCACCGGGATGCGTTCTAGCGCCCGAAAATCAAGCTAGGGGATGCAAATTGTCGTTTGTGCTTGCCAACTTAACATTGATGAGCTACGAGTGAGAAACAACTCCACCACACGGTCAGAGTTTTTGCCGGAACTCCGTGCTCCAAACGGAACACAGAGTGGGCAAAACTCAGAGAACTCCACCGGCGAAGCGGAATTGTTTGCCCACCCTACAATATAGGCGTATTGCTGTGCTTAATTTGACCCAGTGGTTTCTGCTGCTCTGCATCGGCACTTAATTGTCAGCACTGGCTGTAGTGACAGTCTACCACATGGTGGCACCGTCTAATTTTAAGATCAGTACAACAACAGTGTTTAATAAGTCAATATACATTAAAAAGCAGAAAAAGACATGCCATTCAGGCCATTATTATTACAATTTGTTGCCTTGAATAGTCTGAATTGTTACACTTGTAGGAGTGCGATGATTTGTAGTTGGTTAGTACTGTCATTGGCCGACCTGACAGGGGCAACAAGTGGAGCAGGTGGCAGTGGCCTCCCGAGAAGGGCCCTGGCACTTACTGTTTTTTTACAAATTAAGCACTGGCATATTGTATAGTTGTGGAGGTGGCTTATTTACTGCAAATATGAAAAGTGTTTGGAAAAAATGCAGGTTAAAAAACCTACAAAAGGTAGGTTTATGTGAGGAAAACCAAAGCAAAACATGCGTTTCAAAATGAAACGATTTTCAAAAAAGTATTTTCTTCCAGGAGACTCCTTGAGCTACATTTATTTTTGGATGGAGCAACTCAGCTGCCAGTGAAACTGCATGAAGTCCACAAACTTTGAAACTTCACAATGTTGAAATATTTTCAACTTAATACAACTCTGCCTGTTAAGTCTGTAGAGTCCTTAGTCATCATCACGTTTGTCTTAATCCACATTTATGTGAGGGAAGATAGCTTCCATAAAAACACAAAACATTCTTAAAGTGACTTCGGAAAGGGGCACAATTAAGGATAAGGGAGAGTAGTAGAACTGACTTTACTCCCTGCATTTCTGCATACACCTTGATGAATTGACGATCGTCAAAGGATGGCTCAATAGTGTTCAGTCCGCACGTGCCCGAGTTTGACTTGGCAGCCAGGCCTGCTGTACATTCGGTTAGGAGAATCTTGAAATACAGAGAGGTAGAGATTGTATTCTTGAAACTCCTAAAAGGGGCATTAGCTGTTGGAGTGATTGATGCACCACGAGGGACCACTAATCATTGAGGTCAATTGTATTTTCCATGTTTTTTTTAACTTTACATTTGTATGACTAAAGGTGATGCTATTAAATGAGCGTTGGTGTGTTTTTTATGCTCTGGGGAGTTAAACACAAGCGGCACGGTAGAAATCCAGTCAGCTCTCCACAGAAAACCACCACCTATAAACTCCGACGAATGTTGGCTGGCACCATCGCTCTGGCGTCTGACACAGGTATAATGGTCCTTTCTTACCCTGGATGCGAGACAAAGCTGTGCCGAAGAATGCAGGGCTTTGTGCTCCGAGATCGCAGAGGCTGAGTCACTGGCAGACGGAAGTGCTAATTGTGCTTTCGCTCACAGCGACAGCAGCAGAATAGGGCAAGTGTCAAACCTAAATGAATACGCTCCAGCCGCGCAGCATTCACACTATTTTTCTGCTGTGGAAGGTTACTGACCCGGAAGGACTCCCCGACCGTTTTGCATTCCTAATTGTTTTTGTTGTGTGAGGAAGTGGGTGTTTGTGGCTTGCATGTTAGTACAGTGATCGGTCTTCCAGCATCACGTCTCCAGAAAGAGCAGAAGACACTCCGGAGATTTATTGAGGGGTGTTTACTGTTTTTTATTTTTTTTATTTCCATTGCCCAAAATACCTGTTGCTGATAACATTTTAAACTCATCTTTCTTTGCTTTTAGAGATATCAGCCTGCTGTTCCTGCTCTGTGTAGAGTTAATCTTGACTGTAGTTTAAATTATGCTGTCTAAATAAAATGATTATTTCTGTAGAACCTTTCTGTTTGATGGGTACTTTCGCTTAATTTTTTCTATAATAATTTTTTTTGCTGTTTTGTTTTAAGAGTTGGGTGCAATAAGTACTTTTGCGTAATCTTTTTTATAATACATTTTTTTGCTGTTTTGTTGTATGAATTGGGTGGAATAACTTAGTTTCAAATCGCCTCCCTATTACTCTTTGAGTTTAATATTATTTACATTGAGAGCATTAAGTGAATTCACAGTGGTTGGCAAACGAAATCCATCAGACATTCTTTTGTCACATTGATCTTATTTTAGTAATTATTAACATTTCTATATTTTATATTTTTCCTTTCTCGCATGCTATCACTGTTGTATCAATGTTGCATAAGTAGTTTAATCTTTGCATATGTTGCACATTGATAGTCATGAATGAGTAGTTATGGTTCAGACACAATTTCCATTGAAAAGAATTTTTGGGTTTTGCCTATAACTTTGACCCCATTAGAGCAGATCCATACAGGAGAAATACATTTAAATGTGGGTGAAAAACAATGTTTTCTCATTTTAGCTCCCATAAAAACTTTTGCTCACGCCTACAGCCAAATCTCTGAACAGATTTAGAGCAAACCTGGCATGCGCACAGAACTCTACACAGAAAGTGTCCTTTTGTTGGTGTGGTGTAAATCCATTTAGTAGTTTGTGAGATTTAAGCACTTAACAAGGTGCAGAGCGGGCTTAAAACAATTGATACTTCTATATATCTTGGCCGTTTAAATTGCATAGGATTCATTGATCTGATCCGTGGATATCTGCAAGTCCAGTAAGTTAAAAAAATAAAGGTTTCTTTTGGATGAGGAAGCCTATTTTCTCATCATCACTGTCGGATCCACGGTTCCAAAGTTAGACCAGTGGATCCCAAATCACTGTTGGCTGGCCACACGAGACACATTTCTCACAGAGCTGCCATTTAAAGATGCGGAGAACAGTCACCATGTCCTGAAAAAAACAATGGCCAGAGTATTGGGCAGAGTTACACTCCCTGACCCCCAAAACATAGTCGGGGGACCTTCAAATGGACCCCTCAATAGTTTGCATAAAAAAATAAGAAAGGTCATGGGGTATGCAAATTGCTTTTGGGATTTAAAGCACCTCACACCTAAAATGGCAGCAATTGTCTATGGTATGTGTCTCGGGTCCATGGACCCTGGGTGCTACTGTAGATCCAGAAGTACCACAAACCCCCAAAAAAGGGCCGCGGACACAGCAAGCTTCATGCCTAAGTACCTCAAATTCAAACAAGCTTCATCGACCAATACATCACCATTCGAGGGTTCTCGGTCAGATTTGAAATGTTGAACCATGGAAGAAGAGGAACGGGTTAGAGTCGTTTGCCCTGGGTTTGTGTTGTGGTACCTGAGCAGGAAGCTTGCCTTGAGTTCACAGTACTAAACCAGGATCTGCAAATCCAAAATATTTTTTTTTTCTGTTTCACAGTGCTCTGTTTCAAAATAAAACATTCTTTAAAAACAGGACTTGGCCCAAAGTGTCGGCCACCTGCTGTGGGATGGGGGCTGGGCCTGATGCGTGCTATTAGCAAATTAAGTACATCATTAAAAAGAAAAAAACATGAAATTCACTGAAAAAATACAGGTAAAAAATAAGTTCAAACACGTGAAAACACTGAAATTCACCAGCTAATGTCAGCAATGCACACAACACACCCCATAACTTGCCACACCCAACATATTGTTCTCTTTAGTTATTTTGAATTCGTGATTTTGTTTCTCTGCTGTTGGCAAATTGATGTTTTTATGCTTTGAGTATAGCAGGCGCCATGTGCTATTGTGTGTGTTGTGGGCATTGCTAAACCTAACTGGTGAATTTCAGTGGTTTTGCGTGTTTCAGCCAGAACCATAGCTCAGTATTTAACTTATGTTTTTTTGTTGTGAATATATATATTACCTACTGGCAGTTGCCAATAGGTAGTTCTAGTTAGGACCATGCTTCTGTAGGAAAAGCATTTTTGACTTGTCTATATCTATGGCGCTGGTTGACGAATCTTCACAATATTTTCCCAAAAAAGTGCCCGGGGATTCTTGTTGCGCATGGAAAGTTTCGGGTGATCCATCAAGTAGGGGCTGAGAAAAGGGGGGGGGGTCAAAAAAAGTGTTTTCTCATGTTAACTTCCATAGAGATTTTAGACACAACTACAGCCAGAACCGCTGGACGGTATTACATCAAATTTGGCAGAAAGGTAGCTCTTGGTCCAAAGAAAACCCTTTTTAGGTCGAGCCTAGAGTCAGCGCGCAAGCGCTGCTCTGGTGAAGATCTGCTGTAGTTCAGTACGTGAGGGAACCCTCCCCCACTCCCCCGCTCATATTTTTCATTGGCTTGTGTCTTTGTCCTTCGTAAATGCTGCCTTCGGATTCGTTTAAAGGCTTTTTAGTCCCTCCTTATTACCGCCATGTCGTCATTTGTATCCTCCCATGGCTACTGGCCCCTTTACTTCGAGTGTTACACGGTACGTGTTATTTAGACTGTGAGCACTATTTTCTTTAATGAGGTTCTCCTACTGCCTTCTCTACTCCCCCCTCCCTCTCGTTGTCCGTGCCTTCTCACCCCCTCCCCCCGCCCGCACTCCCGTTGTCCGTGCCTTCTCGACCCCTTATTCCCCCTCCCCCCGCCCGAACTCCCGTTGTCCGTGACTTCAGGGTCCGTAAATAGAGATGCTGTCAGCGCTCCTAACATGTGCCACAGTTGACGTGTCGCAGGAGCACCTCTACAATGCTCTGAGAGTGCCTGAAACCCAGAATCCTACCCATACCGTAGGCATAAAAGGCCCTTTTGTGAATCTGAACTGTAGCTAACATATTAATTAGCCCGCCAAAGTGTGAGGCTAAGTTTGGTGAATGCACTAAGAGACTTTCCTGTACCCTCTGAACATTCACCCTAAGGAAGAGGGCCCCCTCAGAAGTTGTACTTGTAGCCGCTAACATTGGTTTTAAGTCCAGTTTGAGTGAGTTCTTAAAAAAAAAACTACTTTTGGTTGCTTTATTTTAATTGGAAAAAACATGAAAGGGGTAATGAGAAGTGGCTCTTATGATGACATCTATCATAGAGTAAATCTTTGAATTAATGTAGTGCTTCATACACTGATGAGGCTGTAAAGCACTCTGATTCATCAGGACCTATAGAAATGACTCTTCTCATGATGCTATCTGTGTTGTAGAGTACATTTTTGAATTTATATAGTGCTTGTGTTGCATACCTATGACTAGGCCGCAAAGCGCTATGATTTTCATACACTTCCAGACACTCCTCAAAAGTGCATGGTTGATAAGGTGTGGCTGGCTGGCCTTGCCCCCCCGGTCTGAGATCGTGCCTCTGCCAGTGCAAGGCTTTGAAGCCAGGGGTGGTCCAGAGAGCGCTAGATCTAGGGATCTGCTTTGGTGGCAGATGCTGAGTTGATGCTGAAGAAAAAGAGGTCCAGTGCACTGGGGAGAGGATATAGTATCTGCCTTCCTTTTTAAAAATAAATATTAGCCCAAGTTGCATATGTTTGTAACCTTCCCTTGGATATAATATCTGCCTTCCTTTAAAAAATATATATATTTTAGCCCAAGTTGCATATTTTGGGTCCAGATTACTACATGCCTAGAAGCTCATGAGTGGGGAGAGGCTGGCGTATCTTATCCTGTCCATGCCTTCTGGCCCTCGTGGCTTCTTTGAAATAGGCGAGGTGGCAAATGGCTCTGATAATCCACATGACGTGAAGGTCGTGGCCTTGGCATCATGTCAGTCTTGGACAACGACCCCTACTACATTTGTGCATTATGCTGTATGGCAAGAGGGCTAACTAGATTCACACAAGGAAATGACGTTATTTGTTTCCAAAAGGGTGAGAGTCGGCATGGAGAGAGATGCGAGTCCTTTTCATGTTACAACATTATCATGCGCTGGAATCCCTGCATCGCGCTTCACCACCCAAATCGCTTGATTCTGGTCAAATTACTTCACCTGCCTATGCTGCGAACTTGTGAGTATATTTACTACAAATGCGACTGATGTAAATATGTAAAATAAACAAGGCACGTATGGTGTGCTATTGGGTACTCTCCCAGTTCCAAGAGCGAGGAGCATATTTAACATAAATGAATATTACGGGAGCACCCTGCAGCCAGGGGTGTAGCTGTCATTAGTTCAGCAGGTGCAATGGCACCTGGACCCCAGGGTGTTAGAAGTCCAATGCACCCAAATTATGTCTGTACTCTACTGTTCAGTCACCCAATTCATGCCTGTATTTTACTATCCACCTGTGCACTGGTGGGAATCCAGCTTCAGAACTGACACTGCACCACAACAGCAGTGCTCTGGTGGCAACACAGCTGAACAATTGACACTGCACTATAGCAGGAATACTTGCAGTGCAATCCAGCTGCAGAACTGGCCATGCATCACACCACCAATGTTCTGGTGGCAATCCAGCTGCAGAACTGACACTGCACCAAAGCAGTGCTGTGGTGTCAATCCAGCTGAAGAACCAACACTGCACTATAACAGCAATACCTGCAGTGCAATCCAGCTGCAGAACTGACACTGCAACACTTCAGCACTGCTCTGATGTCAATCCAGCTGCAGAACTGACATTGCACCACAACAGCAGTGCTCTGGTGGCAATCCTGCTGCAGAACTGACACTGCAGCACAGCAGCAGTGCTTTGGTGGCAATTCAGCTGAACAACTGACAGTACAACTCAGCAGCAGTGTTGTGTATGCAATCCAGTTGCATAACTGACGCTGCAGTCAAACTGCAGCATTGGCACTGCAAATTAGCAGCAGAATTTGCATTGCAATTCAGCAGAAGCTCTGGTCGTGCAATCCACCTGCTTTTCTGAAACTGCAAAGCAGGAGCAGTGGCAATACTGGAATCCAGCAGCAGGATGGTGGCTGCAATTCTGCATCTGACCTAACACTTCAATTCAACTACAGAACTGAGTGGCCCAGCTGTGGAACTGACACTCTAACTCAGCCACAGTGCTGACACTGCATTACAGCTGCAGAACTAACAGTACAAACTAGCGAGCAAACTGAAACAGACGTTCAGCTGCAGTAATCACACTGCAATCCATTTGTTTATCTTGCACTGCAATACTGCGCAGTACTAGCGCTGCAGGGTGTCACTGCATTTCAGCTGCAGAACTAAACAATGGAAACCAGCAAGCAAACTGAAACTGACGTTTAGGAGCAGCACTGACACTGCAGTGGAGCTGTTGAACTCGCACTGTGATAGAGCGGCTGTACTGGGGCTGCAGTGCGTTATTGCATTCCAGTTGAAGAACTGCCTCTTGGCCCCAGTGCCACTGCACTTGCTGCACCAAAGAAAGCAACACCCCTGGCTGCAACACAGCTGCATAACTGACTGCAATCGAGCTGCAGAGAAGGAGCAGGCACAGCAATGCTGCCAACGACCTGGCACCATCACCCACCCATGCAGCGTGCCAAGCAGCTGATCTGCCTCTGTGCCAAGGATCAGGTCCAATGGGTCACCTCTGTCAGTCTGCGGAGAATACATCAGCACCTGTCCTCGCTGAACCTTATATTCTAGGTTCATTGTTCCGTGTTGTGACCTCCTATTCTGGCCTTGCTGGTTTTTGGTTCTACTGATTCTAATTCAAGTTTTAGATTGGCATGGCACGGTTACCAGTGCTTTGTGAGTGAAATGGGATTCCAAATATAATGCCCTGTGCTTTGACTGACCTGTGTTTTTTTCCATTGACCATTTTTAGGTCGAGCCTGAGCCAGCGCGCAAGCGCTGCTCAGGGGATGATCTGTGGTAGTTCAGTACGGGAGAGAAGCCCCGCCAATATTTTTGATTGGCTTGTGTCTTTGTCCTTCATAAATGCTGTCTTCTGATTCCTAAATGGACTTGTTAGTCCCTCCTTTGTATGGCCATGTCGTCATTTGTATCCTCCCATGGCTACTGGCCCCTTTACTTGGTTATTACACGGTAGGTGTACTATTTTTTCCTCTTCGGGTCGCTCTCGATATGGCCAAGATGGTGGCTCCCTGCACCTGAGACCGCTAAAAGCTACCTCTTCTTCATGTGTGGTGAGGAGCACTGTGGGATGGAAGGACCTGCAGCGGACCCTTTTAGGCGACTGGCACCATTGTGACTTGCGAGGGGTCCACTGGTCAATCAGAGCCACAACTGCATGGGCTATTCAGGTCTAGCTGTGGCCATGATGGCAGCTCTCTGAGACTGACCATGAATGGGGCCGCATCCTGTTTGCCGGAGCAGAGCGCAGAGGAATGGTAAGAGCCGTCTATTAGCACTGAATGTGACCGGTGCTGTTGTGACCAGCCGGGTACCTGCTCATTTTTTTTTTTGCAGTTCTATATAGCGCAAACTCGACTGGAAGATAATGGATCGCTTTTTATGAGCACCAGTTGCGTTGCATTACACAAGGACACATTGTGATGTCATGGAATTGGAGAAGGTGCTTTAGGATGGCAGATGGAACTGGAAGGCTGAAGTCTGCTGTAAAGGGCTGACAAAGAAAAGTCATTTGTTACCAATTCAGGAGTCAATAAATAACTTTCTGGAATGCGCTTCCAGGACTCATCATTGAGTATCCCTCCAAAAGAAGGCGGTTTTCATGTCGCCGCCCATAAATTACATGAAATACATTTCTAGCTCCTCTTATGTGAGCGCCCTTCCCTAATTTCCCTTGCTAATAACTTTTCTTTAAGTTGCCCGGAAGTCGTTCGGTGTCACTTGGTGTCGGCATCTCTGGATTCTCACGAGAACTGTCCAGTGAGTAGTGACAGAGCAACGAAGATGGCGGTGCAGGAGAGCGATGCTAGTGGGAGTAAAGTGACGGCTGCCCCTCCTAATCAGGTGAGCAATCGTGGCATTAAGAGGATAAGGGGTTGGTAGGAACCCCCAAGATGTCTGAGAGCAAACCACAGCGGAGCTAGCTGGGAAGTCAGGAGGATCATACGTGGAGGGTTTTAGTGTGTGGGACGTCGCGTCACCTGGGGGGGCTAAGAAAAATCCAGTCCAGTAGATGCTGTTAGGTGAAGGTGCTGTTTAGTTTAATAATGGGCGAATCGTTAAGAGAAAGGAGAAACCTTGGAGTAAGGAGAAGTCATCCATGGTAGGTGGGATATATATCATGAATAAGTATATCTGGCGAAGGTTGTTTATCAGCGGGGGCAAGGAGTAACTTCCTGAAGCCCTGATTGAGAGGATGGGATCCGAAAAATCGAGGCTGTCTACAGTAGGGAAATTACCTTTCGTATAGGTCATCGAAGGCATTGTGGCCGATTTCAAGCGTTTTACTCTCGGGTGAACGTGTGCTAGAAACAAGAGGGTAAATAGACATAATATCGAAATAAAAATATCGAATGGACAGAATATCGAATCCAAAATATACAATGGACATAATATCGAATGGACATAATATAGTTGTTAAAAATATCGAAATTAAGGTAAGTAATATCGATTGTCAAAATATCTAAGTACAAAATATAGGCATTAAAAAATATCGAATTTTTAATAATATCGAATTTTGCAAAGTGTTTTGTATGTTAGTGTATGTGTTAAAAGTTTATATTAGTTTTTGTAATGTATGTTTAATTTTTTAAAGCAATGATTTTTATGTTATTTAATTTTTAGCGTCATTTAATTCCGTAGCGGGTTGTGGGTTTATAGGGGAATAGGGTGGGAAGTAATTTAATTGTAATTAAGTAAATATTTATTTTTATTTATTGGTATTGATAATTAATGTATTGTTAATTAATTATTAATTGGTAATTAATTTTTATTAATTGGTAATACATTTTTATTAATTGGTAATTAATTTTTAATAATTGATTAATTGATAATTATGTTAATTCTATTAATTTATTATTTGTAGCGGGTTGTGGGTTGATAGGGGGATATGGTGGGAAGTAATTTAATTGTAAATTAATTATTGATAATATTTTTTTTGTTTTGATAATTAATTTATTGTTAATTAATTATTAATTGGTAATTAATTTTTATTAATTGGTAATTAATTTTTATTAATTGATTAATTGATAATTATGTTAATTCTATTAATTTATTATTTGTAGCGGGTTGTGGGTTGATAGGGGGATATGGTGGGAAGTAATTTAATTGTAAATAATTAATTATTGAAAATAATTTTTTTGTTTTGATAATTAATTTACTGTTAATTAATTATTAATTGGTATTTTTTTTATTATTTATAAATTTTTGGTATTGAATATTAATTGGTTGTTAATTAAATATTAATAGGTAAATAATTTTTAATAAATAAATTGTATTGGTATTTATAATTAATTAATTATTAAATATTTTGTAATTGGTAATTAATTTTAATAATAATGTTTATTAGTATTGATAATTAAATAATTGGTATTAAAATATTAAAATATTACTTTTCCTACTGTTGCACTCTTTGGAGTGGGAATAGTAATTTTTACCCCTACGCTATCCAACGCTTTCCCTACTGTTGCACTCACTGGAGTGGGAATAGTAATTTTACCCTCCCGCTATCCAACGCTTTCCCTACTGTTGCACTCTCTGGAGTGGGAATAGTAATTTTTACCCCTACACTATCCAACGCTTTCCCTACTGTTGCACTCTTTGGAGTGGGAATAGTAATTTTACCCTCCCGCTATCCAACGTTTTCCCTACTGTTGCACTCTCTGGAGTGGGAATAGTAATTTTTACTCCTACGCTATCCAACGCTTTCCCTACTGTTGCACTCACTGGAGTGGGAATAGTAATTTTTACCCCTACGCTATCCAACGCTTTCCCTACTGTTGCACTCACTGGAGTGGGAATAGTAATTTTTACCCTCCCGCTATCCAACGCTTTCCCTACTGTTGCACTCTCTGGAGTGGGAATAGTAATTTTTACCCCTACACTATCCAACGCTTTCCCTACTGTTGCACTCTTTGGAGTGGGAATAGTAATTTTTACCCTCCCGCTATCCAATGTTTTCCCTACTGTTGCACTCACTGGAGTGGGAATAGTAATTTTTACCCTCCCGCTATCCAAAGCTTTCCCTACTGTTGCACTCTCTGGAGTGGGAATAGTAATTTTTACCCCTACACTATCCAACGCTTTCCCTACTGTTGCACTCTTTGGAGTGGGAATAGTAATTTTTACCCTCCCGCTATCCAACGTTTTCCCTATTGTTGCACTCACTGGAGTGGGAATAGTAATTTTTACCCCTACGCTATCCAACGCTTTCCCTACTGTTGCACTCTTTGGAGTGGGAATAGTAATGTTTACCCCTACGCTATCCTTCGCTTTCCCTACTGTTGCACTCACTGGAGTGGGAATAGTACATTTTACCCTCCCGCTATCCTACGTTAAAAATATTGAATATTTTTTAATAATATTATGTTAATATATGTATGTATTAAAAAATAAAAATGTATGTTTATTTTTTTTAACTTAAATTAATTATTCATTAATTTGAAAGTTATTTAAGTATTTTTAAGTATGTTTTACTTAATTATATTTATTATCTTATTAATTTTACATTACTTTTAAGAGATTTAAAAAATACGATATTTTGACTAACTATAAGGCCCATTACGATACCCGGCGTAAAAAAATCCGCCAGGCATGAAAGCGGCAAAAATCCGCCCGCACACACCGTCTGAACACCGACCACGCCATTACGATGACACAAACCGAAAACCGCCATCGGCGGAAAAACCACACAAGATACCGCCCGCCCTCGTCCGAGTCGGAGTCAAACCGCCCGCCACGGACGGAAACACGCACGACAACACAAAACCGCCCGCCCTCACGGCCGACACACCGCACGTGAAATTACGATCGCACCGCCATGAGCGCGGGTAAACCACAAATATACCGCCCGCCAGCGCAAACAACGCCGATGAGAATTGACACGGCAGAAGCCATGGCGCCCACGTCCCTGCACAGAAACCATCCGCTGACAAAAACAATCGCACACAACATGGCCAACAAGTCCACACAGCAAGGCACGCACAAATACACAAGCACAGTACACATCCCGAAAACACCCCCCCTGGACAAACAAAAAATACAAAGGCCAGAACACCAGACACAACACACCTGAAAACAACAGACCATGAGGACACACCCACATAGGTAAGTACAAAAGCAGCACTCCCACAGACCACAACCCCTTGCAACATTGCAAACTAGAGAGGGAGAGGACACAGTGACACAGCAAGGACAGCAGCACACCACAGAAACGCACACATCACAACCACCACCACCACCACCACCACCACCAAACACCGGCACCACAAACCCCCTGCACATTACACAACACACACCGCACCAGCACCACAAACACCATGGCACCACAAAGAATGCCCAAGTTCACGCCCATTGAGCTGACGGTCATGGTCGACGAGATTATCAAGGTGCACCCACAAATCTATGGGAACCTGGTCCAGCACACACCACTAGCCACCAGAAAGAGAATGTGGAACCGGATCGTAGACCAGGTCAATGCAGTCGGGACCCTGCCCAGGAACAGAGTTGAAATCAACAAACGGTGGAATGACGTCAAGAGCCTGGTCAAGAAGAAGGAGAGCAAGAACAGAGAGCTGGCTGCCGTCACTGGCGGAGGGAATCCCGCGCTCTTCAAGACCTTCAAAGCGTGGGAGGAGAAGGTGCGAGTCATTATACATCCGGAGATCCTCGCCGGATTAGCAGGGGGAGTGGAGGCTGGTAAGTACAAACTAATGTATACCAGCACACCGCTATGTACTCACATGCACTACCACCATGCCACAGCTCCCAGGGACAAACACCCCCATGTCCAGCACACAATACACAACACATCACACACACATGCAACAGACACCACCACACACAGCCCAAACCTAACAACTGTAAGATACGTGGGGGCATGTGTACACTCAGCCAGCCACGTAACCACCAACAGGTCCCCAAGTATGCCAGAAGCGCCACAACGAGCACCCACCACACCCATGTGTCCGCCATAGCTGCACTAACCGACAAGTAACAGGTAAGTGGCAGGAACACAAAGTGCAGTGGGTGGGAGGGTGGACAGCTCAAGTACAACACACACCAGGCCCCTAGTCCCACAGCACAGCAAGGAGGAGCATCCCCCACACCCCACACCCACGTGTCAGCCACCGCAGTGCACACCGACAGCCGAAAGGTAGACATCACGGTCCACAACAATCGGTGTCAGTGGGTGTCCAGCCATCACCACGACCCACAACACCGCCCCCACCCCCACAGACCTGCAACATGGAGCACCCCCGCTTAGAACCATGTGGCATCCAGTACAGTGCACGCACGAACAACCTGCAGGTGGGAAACTGGACAGGGCTGGATTACTGGAGGCATGAGGACCGTAACACGACCAACACATGGGACATGTCACGTAGCAGACGAACACGCAGCACCGCCCACTGTCACGAACAAGTGAACAATGCGCACACGGACATGAACCACAGACTCACACCCCACATGACCCATCACAGACACAGCAACACCCAAGGAGCCACGTCTGCATGCACAAGCCACACTGAATATAGTACCACACGGCAGCCACTGTGCAACCCATCACACACAACCGAAACACCATTGAAGTCCTGTCCATGTAGCCCCTACTGCCTGTCAACCACACACCCCACAACTACGCCTATGTAAGACAAACAACACAAGACGCAACAGAGCGGAACAACATAAATGCACACGAACACCACTGAACCCATCAAACACACAGACACACCATGCACATACAACATACCATCCATCCCATCCGTCAGCCCCAGTCTCATGAAAGGCATGTCATCCGCACAGCTGCCACACATACAGCAGTCACGCTAAGAGACATGCCCATGACCAACCATGTGCCAGAAGTCAATGAAGCGCACGCCACACTGTGAGCAACAACACACAACATGGGCCACACCCCCCGAGCACTGCAGTGATGCACATGGCACAGGGCAGCACGCACACCAAGGAGATGGGACAACTGCAATACGTCGGGTGGCACACAACCATCACTCACTCATAACGACGCGTCCAATGCCATGTCCAGTAATCACAACAGACAGCAAATATGCAGGGCATGTCAGGCATGCACACACCTCAGACCATGCACTGTCATGCTGCCACAACACATGTCACGTTCGGCACCCATGGCTCACAGCATGTACCCCAAAAGCATATTCCATCCCATATGCGATTCTGGGGCATGCCCCCCATGTTGCCATATGCGTACCTAAGCGTCCCATTTGACCCCCAAAAGCATATTCCATCCCAAATGCGTTTCCGGGGCATGCCCCCCATGTTGCCATATGCGTTCCTAAGCGTCCCATTTGAACCCCAAAAGCATATTCCATCCCAAATGCGTTTCTGGGGCATGCCCCCATGTTGCCATATGCGTTCCTAAGAGTCCCATTTGAACACCAAAAGCAAAGTACAAACCAGACCCAGGATGGGCCAGGAGCCCGCATACACCAGAGTCACAATAAGTAGGGGCACAGCAACACACCCATCGGCATGGCCAATCCGTCCCATGCCACATGTGCACAGCACACAGTCCCATTGCCAAGCACACACAACTACAAATGGTACAGCCACACACACGCCTCCGGGAAACCCATGTACGAGATTGCACGAACTGTTAATGTCAGACGACAAATACATACTTCGCCAGGTGCAACACAATAACAAATCTCATTCTCTCCACAGGTGACGAACTGCTGGATGCTGGGGATGGAGACAGCAGCCAGCACAGCCAGCCTACAAGCCCCCAACGAGGACACACGGATGTGGAGGATCTGTCCTCCTCTTCGGACACGGACCACCAAGCAGGCCCATCTGGTGTGGCAGGGCCCAGCCGCTCCCCAGGACCCCTCCTACCCACCAACCCATCATCCAGGGCTGCTGAAGATTCCCAGCCCCCTGCTGCCACAGTCGTTGCGGCCACACCCACGGTCATTGCGGCCACACCCACGGTCATTGCGGCCACACCCACGGTCATTGCGGCCACTACCACTGCCGCAACCGCCACCACGTCTTCGCTGGCCACAGCCCCAGCGCAGGTGGTGGCCCGGCCGACTGGATCCACCCTGGGAGCCAGGACAAGGACCGTGGTGAGCAATGTGGCTAGTGGGCAGGCCGGTGGCAGCAGGACTGGTAGGAGGAGCAGGGTCAGGGAAACGCCAGTCTCCCCTGGGAGCCATGCCCTGCCTCAAATGGCCAGAGTCCTTGGGGCCTATGAAGAGGCCCAAGGACAATGGGCCAGGTCTGCTACAGACACGCGTGAGGTGCTGGGGGTGCTGAGGTCCATGGACGCCCGTATGGGCCAACTCGTGGACCTCATGGGCCAGCTGGTGGTGGCGGTGAGGTCACATCCAGGGACAGCAGCTCCCCTCCGCCACCACCTGCCGGGGCGCAGGGTGGAGCAGCAGTGTCCAGTTCCCCTGTGTCCACAGCCAGTGAGCACACCTCAACCACCAGCAGGTCGCAAGCAGGCACCCCCCCTCGCAAACGTGGAAGGGGCCGTCCGAAGTGGAAACAGATCTCCCGGGAGGACTTCGCACGCTCCAAACGCAAGTGAGGCAGCCAGCCAGCCTTCCTTGACCACCCACTGCATTGACTTGGACTACGATCCCACTCCACACAGCCATCTGGATGGCATGTGTGTGTTGGACTATGGACATAGAACCAGTGGGTACACCCTGAGCATCTCGCAGCCATGACCGACAGCTCATTGTCACTGCACGCACCACTTTTGTCATCACCTTACACACAATCACATGTCACTGTTTGAAATAAATGCACCTTTTCCACAAACTGCTGTCTGTGCCCTGTGTTTTAATTGTACGGAATACAACGGCCACCTTGAGCGGAACGGCACCTGATGCGTGGCATGGCAATGGAACCGGAGGGCCTGTAGGGACCTAGGGGTGGGAGACAGAACAGGAGCACATTCAATGAGTGTGTCACACACCCATCACACAGTACATGTCAACAACTACAAGCAATGTACACACATCGCACAGAGCAATAGGGCACAATGCCACAGCCACCATCAGTGGCATACTAACCTGGGCATGGAGCGTTGACACACAGCACGCAGTGAACAAAAGGCCACCCTGACACAGCACACACACACCTGCACAAATACAGACACATCAGCCATCGTACATGGACACTCACCGTCAAGTGAAGTAGCGGGCGATGAGCTGCTGGCGCACATTCACAGCTTCATCCTCTCCGCTGTCCTCCTCACTCGAGCTGTCCTGGTCTGCGGGCTGGGGCCCTGGTTGATCTCCGTCATCCACGATGAGGGGGATCTGCTTCCGAATGGCCAGATTGTGCAGCATGCAGCACGCCACCACTATCTGGCACACCTTCTGTGGGGAGTACGCCAGCGCACCCCCGGTGCGGTCCAGGCACCTGAACCTGGACTTGAGGAGGCCAAAGGTACGCTCGACCACACGTCTGGTCCTCCCATGTGCCTCATTGTAGCGATTGTCTGCTGGGGTGCGAGGATTCCTCAATGGACTGAGCAGCCATGCCCCATTCGGGTACGCAGAGTCACCTGGGTGTGAGGGACACAGAGAACCGTTGCTATTCCAACTGGACAGGGGACAGCATCGCACAGCCAGCACGCTACACCACTCCACATACTCACCGACAATACAGCCACGGTCCTGTTGCAGATTGGACATCAGTCGTGGCAAGATGCTGTTGCGCATTATGTGTGCGTCATGGGCCGAGCCTGGGAACTTTGCACACACGTGGGTTATCACCATGTCCGCAAGGCACACCACTTGCACATTCAGGGAGTGCGTGTGCTTCCTGTTGCGGTACAGGTGCTCAGTGGCCTGTGGTGGAACAAGGCCAACATGTGTGCAATCAATGGCACCAACGACGTGTGGGATCCTGCCAAGGGCATAGAATGCACCCTTCACTGCCGCCAATTCACGAGCCCTGGGGAATCTGATGTACCTGTTTCGGTACAGCATCATGGCTGCCAGTACATCCCTCAGCACCTTGCTGAACATGGGCTGGGACATCCCTCCTCCACTGCCCACTGTGTGCTGGAATGACCCAGTGGCGAAGAAATGCATGGCGGCCATCACCTTAGCCGTGGGGGTGAATGCTGTCGGATACACCCTGCGGGGACGGAGATGGGGTTCCAACATGGCACACAGTCGATGCAGGGTTGGCCTGTCCAGCCGAAACTTCCTTATGACCTCAGTATCGTCCATGTCCGCCAGCAATTGGTATGGGCGGTCAATGTTCGGTCTCCGCCTAGGGAAGATGGCAGTGGACACATGTCAAAGCAACACAACACATAGCAATTTCGCATTCACATCACTGACATGACTGAGCAAGCAC
Organism: Calotriton arnoldi; assembly: GCA_963921515.1. NCBI lineage: Eukaryota > Metazoa > Chordata > Amphibia > Caudata > Salamandridae > Calotriton > Calotriton arnoldi. The sequence continues at coordinate 793,792 of CAWUFW010008542.1, forward strand.
ATGAGTCACAGCCCAGCTGTCAAGCAGGGACGGCACGGCAACATGAATGTCTGCTGAGCATGGCACTGCTTCCGAGGCTGGATGAGTATGGCACACGACGACGACGATGTGGGCACAGGCTGAGCGGCCAAAACAAGTGGGACCTGTGGCACGAGGGGATATGAGACAGTAGTAGGTGTCAGCACTGCACCCTATGTACAGCACTGTACGGATCACACCTCCCGAAACATTGACAGGTGTCCACATTGACAGCCCCATGCCAAGACGGCTGTGTGCTTGCAGTCACACGTCACAGGTGAGAGGTTACATTGCACGTGCCAGGTGGCAGACGTACATAGTGGGAGCTGGCATGTGTGTGCATGTGTCTCCTGTTCAGGATCCACCAGATGGGCGCTGACTCTGTACTGACCATTGGACACAGCATGTTCCGTGGAAGGCTTGTGTGTGTGGGATGGTGGCACTGGATGTGCCTCCGTTGGGTGGGGGGCCATGCACAGGGCGGGTACGTCGATGATTGCGCATTGTTGGTCACGGTTGGTGCACCCACTAAGATGTGTTGCCCTGTGTTCAATTCCTATGTCCGCATGATGATGGACTGTAGATGTGGGCAGACTACACATTGGTCGATGTGCTGTCAATATGCATGTGCCTTCACACCAGGCACAGCTGCCCCTGCACATGTGACCCCTGCTGGACTCGCTGCTGGGTCTGTGGAGCTGATGCACCTTCTGTGCGTGGGGCGGACAGCTCTCCTCACTTCCCTCATTGCGCATGTCATGACTTTGCCGCAGGTGACATGGATCATGGAGGGCCCACATGTACGCGTGGGTAGGCTACACATGTTTGTTCACTGGTCGCCACCCCCAGTCAGTGTTTCGAATGGGAAGGTTGTTGTGCTGGTGGTATATTCGATGTGGCGGATGGGCGGGCCTAGGTGCGGGCTTACATTCCGGACATGGGGGGTAGTTGGATTGGCGACTAGTTGCAGTACACACGGGACACGTCTCTTCCTTTCCACATCTGGGTCATCCCTTGTACTCACTGACAGTGATACAGTCATCTTCGCCCCAGCCCTCATGTCCTCCCCTCGCTCCCCCAATATGCATGTGCACCTGCGAGGCTAGCGCTTGCACAGGCAGCCCCAAGCTCGCACCAGAGAGGGCAAGGAGTGTATGTGTGGGTCCAGTTGCACGAGTGGGCTGTCTCAGGGTATGATGTGTGGCGGGACGCCGTCCACCTGCGTGGTGCCCCAAATGGAGACCCGGCCTGCATGGACTATGCATCACAGTCTTCGCCTTCCGGATCCGCCACCTGCGACACCCAGTGGCTGTGGCTGCCCTTGCGGCCAGGCCGCATCCGTCTGTGACTGATGGCCCACACATTCACTCTTTGGCCTCTCTGGGGAGGGCTCGGGGGTGGTGGCGCACGCGCTTGCACTTAGTCGCAATGGCATGTGGCGTGGTTGGTATAATGGGCAATGGATGGGATGGTGCGAGCCACCTCCCGTGACGTCAGTGCTGCTCGTGCTGAGGTGCGTCCCCCCTACACTTCCATTTGACTTGTGCCATGCTACACGTTGAGGTTCTATTGCCTGCGTGATATGACCAGGAGGAGCGCGAGGAGACCTCTCACACACCATGCTCCACTGCCATCATGTGCCCTGTATCGCCTGTGCGGATTGACTATGTTGGGGTTACACCTGGTCGACTGGGGCTGTGTGTGCCTTGTCAAGGGGCATGGCGGGCGCACAACAGGATCCAGCTAGTCCACGGAGGGTGGGCTGACGTGTGCGCCTGGTTCCGCATTGTTCGTGTGCCCGGCTGCTGTGCACACACGTGTTCACTTTCCCCCGACAGGTGTCCTCTCACAATGCCCAGGGAAGCGGTGGTATACTGTTCATGACCCCTCCCAACACGGCGTGCTCCAACTTGGCATGTGCGCATCTACCCGTCGCACCCACCCACCTGAGCACTGCGTCCATACGACTTCACACGACACATGTGTGTCTTCCACAGTTGTGCTACTCATTTGCGTTGACATCCAATACCAGTGGACTACATGGTCATGTCACGACTGCCGTGTACTTCACATACTCTCATCCTCTCTCATTCGTACTTGTGAAATGAGTCAGCGGAGACAGTTTTGGTTTCAAACATTATATTGAGTCTTCTGTCCTCTGTGATGCAGTATAGTGGACACTACTGGCAGCGGAATACATGTTGAGGATATACTGAGCATGATTACAAATGGGATAGGGTGTGGGGTTACATGTGATTGGCTGTTGCATGTGGGATGTGGGCTTCAGAGTTACATCTGCTTGGCCAAGGCTGTGCTAATGTACATTTACGTATAGCTGCGGAGCTGCGGACTTTGACACAGACGGTATACAAGTAGCCTACCAGACCGCTTGGCATCATGGGCACAGTCCATCTCAGTTCCATGTGACAGGTTTGCTGCGGTTGTTCCTCATGCACGCGTGCATGTGAGATGACATCAGGGCATGTGCTTGCGTGCATGCAGCGGCGTGCCACTTGTTGTTGCAATGTGGTGGTTACTGGACATGTCACAGTCACTGGGGTCGTGTTGTTGTTGTTTGCACTTGTCGTCCGTGCAAAGGTCCTGGTATGGGATTCCCGGGGCGGGGATGGGAGGGGTGCAGCACCCACAGACTCCAGGCGACCTATTCATGTCCACTGAGCGGTGTGTGTGTCCATGGGCGCTGGATCCATGTTGTGTCCTGGTTGTTTGTGCAGTTCCGTCCATGTGGGTGCGATACACAGACCCCATGCCACTGCCTCCCACGATGCATGCGGTGTTCCTGGATGTGATGGGGAACAGTGTGCATGTCCCGGTCATATCCGATGTCATGGCGATGTCGTTGATGGTGTGGTAATTGTTGCCGGTCGTTTGGTATGGCTGTTGTGGTGGTGACTGGCCAGTCCGTGCGGAAGCTAAGCATGGGTGCGGGGTTGGACATCATAGGTCAATCGGGGAACCTGCGTTGGGGTCCGACGAATTTACAGGTTGTCAGGTATGCGATGCCGTCCAGCAGGGCTTCCATGTCATTGGTGGTGTTTATGTTTGCCAGCCAATGTAGCGGATGGTGGCTGTCAAGGTGTTGTTCGTAAGTTGTCCCTTGGAGGACCATGATGGGGCATGCTGGGTGACATTCGATGTAGCTGTGCTCGATGATCCGTCGTGTGGAGGCACAGTGGTCCCATTTCAGTGCGGGTGCGATGTTGGCCACATACGCCATGCCCCCATAGGCAGAGCAGGCCCTGTCGTGTGCGTCCAGAGGGAGGAGTAGTGCTAGCAGGTCCGCCTTTAGACATGCCGGGTTGGAGAGACACATCTCCACGGGATGCTGGTAGGGACACCTCCGACAGTAGAAGACGGGTATGACGCAGCTGAACAATGTGATGCGGTAAGTCAGTCGGTAACTTACGTTCAGCAGGGACAGGAGTTCGCATCCCAATATATGTATCAGGTTGGTTTTGTACAGCTTGACCTGTCCGGCGTAGTTGGGTAGGTGTGTTGCGGTTGCCATTTTGCAGCGGTGCGTTGTGGTGGCGTGCTCCGGCTGTGTGTGCAGTCTGCAATGTGCACGCTCCGAGGTTGCTGTGAGCTCTGTGTAGTCGTAGGGAGACAGGACTTGTGTTCTGTTGGCTTGTGCGGAGGACACGGGCCCTCATCCCACATGCTTCTCAGACAGTTCAAGGTCAGTGATGTGTGACTCCTTCCAATTAACTTGCATGGGGCCGACATGGGGGAGTGTTTTCTTTTTTCTTTCCCATCCGTTGTGTTCTTCTGTGATATGCGCTATCTGCCCTGTGGTCGGTCTCCTCTGCATGCCTGTGTTGGTCTTTTATTGGACAATGGCTGTATTCACCGGCTTCTTTCGTAGGGCTGTGGTTTCGGAGTTGGAATGGAAGGTCATTCAGTGCTGTCTGCTCTCCCTTGTGTGGGCGGCAGGCTGCCTTTCCGCTCTGCGTTGGGCCTTGTGTGTGAGTGTTATTCTTGGGCCACCTGTTGTCGGTCCCCGGGCTCTTTGGTGTTCCGTTTTGTATGTCTTGTTCATATGTGCAGGGTGGTATGGGTGTTTCAGTGTGGTACTGGCGTTCCTCTTCCCGAAGGGGCCCTGCTTCTCCTAGTTGGTGTTGCCGCCGCTGTGTGCTTCGCCATGTTTGTTGCACTGGGGTGTGTCCTGCTGTTGCGTGACTTCACTGACATATGTGCGTCGGTTGTGTGACATTGGGTGTTGTCCGTGAATTGGGCGTTGGGGACATGTCTGTGGCAGGCCTGTCACGTGTCATGTGCGTTCGGGGTGGGGCTGGTGTGTGTGCTGCTTGGTTGTGTCCCTGTGTCTGTGTGCGACGCATGCATGGCGCTGCGGTTGGCCTCTGCGTTGTGCGCATGTGTGGCAGCGTCATCGCCGCTTTGGGGCCGTGACGGGGTGGTTGGTTCCTAGACCCAGGTGGTGTGTACACATGTGTTACGAGATGTTACAATTTGGCCTGTGTGTCATATGTGGATGCTATGGTAGATGTGTCGTGTACACGCGGGGGTGGGGGGTTGTCCGCTTTTTCCGCCCTTGCACTGTGTGCGCTGTTTGCGTGCACTTGTTGTATGTGTGCCTACCTGCGTCTTCGCGGTACGTTGCGTCCTTGGTGGTGCATCAGATAGAGCATAGGGAGGGCCTGCAGTGCTGGATTCATGCTCGGGGGTGCCGCTTCTTCGGTGTCCGTGCTCGGCGTTCGTGTTACCGCTTCTGTTTGACGAACGGTGTCTCTTAGCCGTGGGTTCAGTTTGTGTGCGGCATCGTAATTTGTACGCCGGGCGGTACGTGTTTCGTCGGACGGTGTGTGTCAATTGTGCTGCGCCGCTACGTGTACGGGCGCACTTTGATGGCGGACGGTGTCGCTGGCTTGCCGGCGGTGTTTGGCTGACTTTTCGCATCGTAATCGGGCGGGCGTGTGGACTGCTGCGTGCCGGCGGTAACTGGTGGTTTTTGCATCCGCCAGCACGGCGGTAGTGCTTCCGCCCGACATCCTAATGGGCCCCTATATTTTTTACAACGATATTTTTAATTCGATATTTTTGTACTTACCTGTTTGTAGATAGGGAGTCGATATTTTGGTATTCAATATTTTTAACTCGATATTTTGTCAGGTCGATATTTTCTTCCTCGATATTATGTCAGTGATCCAAACAAGAGATGTGCCGAGGAGCATGCAGTAACTTTTAGTGACAGGACCACTACCATGTGGTGCGTTAACCAGTAAAGACTTCGTTGTTTTTCGGTGCTTCATGGTGTTTTGTTCGATCTTCGTTAGGCCAGAATCTTCAGTTGCCAATATCGGAATGTATGTCTTCGGGTGGTTCCGCGGATCCTCCTTGTGACTCCCCCATCCTTCTAATTCAGTCTAGGGATGGTGCTCTGTGATGCACAGTAGTTACTGTGGTGTAGTTTATCATAGGTATGCAACTGTTAGAGGGATATATGTACGTGTGCCGTAATAGAGCACGCCGTTACAGGGCAGTGCGAGCCCGTCCATTGTGGTACAGTATAGCAACGTTGCAGTAAATATTGTGGTTTTCAGTGCATTGTCACCCAGAACGATAGTTATTATCCCATAGGCTTCATTGTAGAATGTCTGCAGCCCAAGGGCACACTATGCATTGCTATGAGATATAGTTTTTGTTTAGTTTTTTTTTACAGAGTTTTATATAGCTCGAACGTGACCCGAATCGGGTATCAGAGCGCTTTACATAGCACCATTTGCATTACATGAGGACACATTCATTTTTGTTAGGCACGTGGAGATTAAGTGATTTGCCCAGAATCACAAGATGTTCAGCGTCATTGCCGAGACTCGAACCCAGTTCTCCAGATTCGAGGTCGACCACCCTAGCCGTTAGGCCAACACAACGCAGTGTGAAAATATACAGCATGCCATAGTGCAGTGTGATAAAGCTCAGTATTGCACACTAGTAATGAGAAAATCCCTTTGAACAGTAGTGTATCGCAGGGCCAGCATATAGCATGAGAGAGCTGGACCCAGGACACCAATATTCTGAGGATCACCCGGAGCTGTCTGTATCAAGGTAATGCCTACAGCAGCACTCATGTTATCTTGCTCAAGCCTTGTTCTAGTCCCCGAGTGCTTGTTTCTGTCTGATTTGCCAGTTTAAAGTGGTTCTAATCCCTCATTATCATACAGTGGGCACTGTTTTTACCACCCCAATACCCCCCCACCATCTCTTCACCTTCTCACCCCCTGCTGACACACAAACAAAGCCATCATCAGCGTGAGGCTGCTAAGCTATCAGTGATTTAGGTGTGCTGGGGGAGGTCTGGAGATGTTTGTATTCAGGGACCAGTCACACCTCTGCCAGGGCCTGACCAGTGAAGTCATAAGGGGCCCCCTGCTGCTTCGTTTAATTCGCTAGCATCAGCAAGGGTGCCACATTTCTCTCCGCCCAGGGCGCTATCTTAGTAAAAGCCGTCTCTGAGTGTATGTGTAATAGATCACAGGATGCTGTAAGGGCCCAGTGCAGTTTGTTTGATAACTTCTTGCTTGCTGTAAACCTTATAGTCTTACTCGTTGATGTACACAGGACGAAACTATAAGTAAAATTGCCTGTCATCCTCATGTTCACATGACAGCCTTACGACATTTTTAGGTCAAGCCTGGGCAGCGCATGCGCTGCTGCGAGGCATGCAGTATTGGAGTATGGACTTGAAGCACCGCCCACTCTCCACCCATATTTTTAATTGGCTTGTGTCATTGTCCTTCGTAAACGCTGGCTTCCGATTCGTTATTAGGCTTGTTAGTCCCTCCTTGGTACCGCCTTGGCTGGATTTGTTACCTCCCATAACGACTGGACCTTTTACTTGGCTTGTTACACGGTCTGCGTTATAAGTCGGTGAGCACTATTTTGTTTATTGAATAATGGGGACAATGGCGGCTGCTTCTTATATTTGCAGAGCGCCCACACAGGACAATGGCGGGCGCTTCTCGTATAGAGCGCTATGCCGCTCTAACCTTAAAAGTGACTGCCCCCTACCCCACAGCACTCACGGGACAGTGAAAGATGCTTATTGTTTTTTAACACTTTTAGAACTGTTAGATCTTCGGTCAGAACGGGCTCCCTGTTATCACACCTTGGACCCGGAGATCTTAGCTAAGAAGCGGCACCTAGTATGCACAGGATGTAACACTTCCTGGGTTCATAACATCCCCACTGACAAAAATGGAATCAGGCCCCCTCCCAAAGAACAGATTGCGCAGGGTTATCCCATTAATGGAAGATCCCTGATTAAAAATAAGGTTGCTTTCAGAGACTTTGTCTCAGCAAGGAAGCCAACCTGGGTTTTTATAACCGAAACATGGGCTACTGACGCCTCTGGTCCTGACCTTGTAGATGCTATCCCCACTGGGTACACCCTTGCTAGAATGGACAGGGTAGGTCGGCGGGGAGGCGGTGTGGGCATTCTTTATAGAGAAACCTTGATCTGCCGCACTCAGGTTTTGTCCGCTCCTCCTGATCTCTACCAGGCCTTTTATTTCTCAATTAACCTTCACCCCACGGAAAGCTTCTCTGGCATCTTATGTTATAGGCAACCGGGCTCTAGGGTTTCCTTTAGTCAGGATTTTAGTAGGCTTCTAGAACCCTACTGTGAAAGCTCCAATCTTACTCTCTTGGGGGATTTTAATTTTCACTTAGATAACATTCAATGTAAGGATACCCAAAGTCTTTTGGAAACCTTGAGTTGCTGTGGTTTCTCACAGCTGGTCAGAAAGCCCACCCATATAGCGGGGCACATACATGACGGTGTCTTCTCTAATGACCCTCGTATAAGGGTGAGGGAACCTATCCCCCTAGCTTGGTCTGACCATTTCGCCGTCCCTTTTGATTTACTTCATGGCATCAGCGATGGCTCTTTCTGGTAACAGGACTTTGGAAGAAAGGAGGAACTTTAGCCTCATAAGTAAGGAGTCACTTTCCAATCTCCTTAATAATCTTGAGCTCACTCAGCTTCACGACGCTAATTTGGCAGCGGTGGAGTTATCGCAACAATTGTCATCAGCAATGGACACCCTTGCACCTCTTAGTAAGCACTACTCAGCAAGGAAAAAACCCTCTGCTCCCTGGTTTACGGAGAGACTCAGAAAGTTGAGACAGGGCTGTCGTAAACAGGAGAGGCTCCGGCGCATAGATCTAGAACTGTTGAGTAGGGAATTGCATAAACAGGGTCTAAAAGAGTATAAAGCAGCCATCATGGAGGAAAAGAGATTATACTTTTCCAAGACTACTGACTCTATGAAATCCTCTAGGGATCTTTTTAAGGTAATAAACTCTCTTACCTCTCCCCATGTCACTGACCCCTCAGAATTTCCCCAGGAGCGTTGTGATAAAATATCTGACTTTTTCCATACAAAGATCTCAGACATTTACTCCTTGCTTGAAGCTTCCAACCCCATCGCGGGGTCGTCTGTTCGACCCACTCTCCATCCTAATGAGGCCTCACTCACGGAGATGTCTCCCAGTCTTCTCACTTTTACTTACAGGTCCTCTGAGGTGACCGATCGGCTTTTAGAACGGGTCAAATCGGGCTCCCCACTGGACCCTTGTCCCCTCAAGGTGTTAAAAAGTGGCTGTGAAATCATTATTCCCCATCTGACCGATGTTCTTAATGTTGCCATCTCAGAGGGGCATTATCCCACCCTGTGGAAGACGGCTGTAGTGAGGCCACTTTTGAAGAAACCTTCTCTGGATCCTGGTGAACTGAAGAATTATCGGCCGATCTCCTTACTTCCTGTTCCAGCTAAGATTCTGGAAACCTACCTCAACTCTCATCTTAGCACCTACCTAAAAGATTACCACCTACTTGATGGTTCTCAACATGGATTCAGAAGCCACCATAGTACGGAAACAGCACTGACGGCTGTATTTAACAATATCCGGACTCAAGTGGACGCAGGGCACACCACCCTGCTTGTTCGACTTGACCTCACCGCAGCCTTTGATACCCTGTCTCCTCGCAGGCTGATTGATTGCCTCGGAGAGATAGGTATCGGGGGCTCGACCTTGGGGCTTCTTGCTTCCTTTCTTAGTGAGCGGGCACAGACGGTGAAGCTTGGTCAATTCTACTCAGCCCCCAAACCCTTGTTGTGCGGTGTTCCTCAGGGCTCCTCCCTGAGCCCAACTCTTTTTAATATCTATGTTGCTCCTCTTGCTAAGGTTGTGAGATCCTATGGGTTAGAGGTGCTGTCCTATGCGGACGACACCCAAATAATGGTGTCTATTTCGCATAGTATAAAGGATTCGGCCCTTAACTTTAGGAACTGTATGCAGGCAGTCTCCTCCTGGATGGTGGAAAATTTTCTGAAATTAAATTGAGGGAAGACGGAGGTCCTGATCTTTGGGAGTAAACAGGAGATCTGGTCCAGTGACTGGTGGCCGGACGCGCTTGGCGTCTGTCCCTGCCCGGTTTCCCATGGGAAAAACCTTGGGGTTATCGTGGACAATTCACTGTCCCTAAGCTTGCAGGTTAGCAGGACAGTCTCCACGTGTTTCGGGATCATTAGCATCCTAAGAAAAATCTCCCATTTCCTCTCCTTCGATGCACGTTAGCAGGCCGTCATTGCCCTGGTAATGTCCAGATTGGACTATTGTAATGCCCTCTATTTGGGCATCAACAAAGGCCTAGTGCGACGTCTGCAGATGGTGCAGAATACTGCAGCCAGGTTGGTGATGAATTTACCAAAATACCATTCAGTCACAGCCTCCATCAAGTTGCTGCACTGGCTGCCTATGGACCGTAGGATCCTCTTCAAGACTTTGTGCTTGACTCACGATGCCTACTACGGTTCATGTCCTGAGGCGATTAAGGCTATTGTCCATCGCTATGTTCCTAGCAGGCGGCTCCGGTCCGCAGATAAGAATCTGCTAACAGTACCGAGATTTAAGAAGGTTAAATGGGGAGGTAGAGCTTTTTCCACTGTTGCTGCTAAACTGTGGAACTCCCTCCCGGAAAAGCTCTCGAGTCAGGCATCCCATTCTCTTTTCCGTAAAGCCTTAAAGACCTGGCTTTTCTCACAGACCTCGGTATGAGCATGTCTCTCTGTCTGCACCCTCATGTTCCGCATACAGCGCCTTGACGCCCTTGGGCTAAGTTCGCGCTTTACAAGTCCAATATTCATTCATTCATTAAGCTGAACGCGGCGTCCGCTTCAGGGACACTGTGCCTTCTTTCAGCTTTTTTTTTTGTTAAACTTGAATGCTGAGCGCGGCGCCCGCTTCAGGGGCACTGTGCTGTTTTCTTAAAAAACTTTAATGGTGAGTGCGGCTCCCACTTCAGGGACACCGCGCTCTGCAATACAGTAGGTCTTGCTTTTGCCAAACTTTGACTTATTGGTATTGTAAATGACAATGCATTTTATTTTCATAAAGGCATTGCCATTTACAATGCCAATAGCTCAAAATGTTACAATTGCAAGACCTATTGCATTGCAAATGCTTGTTGTTATTTGGCGTAAATCCGTTCAGTAGTTTTTCAGAAATTAAGGGAAAACACATTTTTATATATAGGGACACAAATTCTATGATGATCCAACAGTCCACATGGTGAAATTCTGATTGGTTGCCCACACTTCAACCAGGAAGTGTTGGCAGCCATCTTGGGACTCGGCTTCAGTTGAGTCCCAGAAAAAACTTTAAAAAAAGGGATAAGGTAGGAATACCCGGACCCCATAGCCCTGGTCCTGGGGAGCCAGAGGGACTCCGCCAGGGTGAAAATAGCACTTTTGTCAAAATAAAAGAGAACGGGACAGGGTAGGAATACTCTAATGCCCTAGGGCTCTTATATTTAGGTTTTGGAGGAGTAGTGCTGGATGTGAGGCTCCTGCCAAAAAAAAAAAGAAAGAAGCATGGGCTCCTGTGCTTTTCTACAATTTAGCCCCAGGATGGGCCAGGTCCTGGGGGCATGCAGGCTTGTAGAAATTTTAAAGGAGGGAGCGCACAGGGTTCCCTCCTGAGGCTCGTTGAGCCACGGGGACCACCACCTCCCCAGGGCTAAAGAAAGATTAATGGGGGGCAGCGCAGACCCCCTCGAGCCCTGGGGATCATCACCTCCCCGGGGCTAAATAACACCCACAAGTAAACCCCCCCAGAGGGATTGCTCATACCTTATCTGAGTCCTTGCCCCCTTTCTCAACCACTCTGCAGAGGGGCCTCCTAGCACACTACTGGCTAGTCTCCTTGGCTGCTGAGTGTTGTTGGGGGCCAATAACCCCGATTGTTGCCACAAGTAAGGTCCCCACAGTGGGATTTCTCAGACCTCGTCGGAGGCCCCACCTCCCCTTTCTCAACCACTCTGCAAAGGGGCCTCTTGACGCACTACTGGTTAGGGGATGAAGTCCCCTTGGCGGCTGAGGGTCATTGGGGGCCAAGAACCCCTATTGTTGCCAAAAGTAAGTCCCCCACACCGGAATTGCTGAGACTTTGTCGGAGGCCCTGCCTCCTTTCTCAACTGCTCTACAAAGGGGCCTCCTTGTGCACTCTTGGTTGGGGGATGAAGTCCCCATGGCTGCTGAGGGTTGTTTGGGCCAAGAACCCCTATTGTTGCCACAGGTAAGCCCCCTCAGCGGGATAGCTCAGACCTCATCGGAGGACCCACCCCCTTTCTCAGCCACTTTTTAAAGGGGCCTCCTGGTGCACTACTGGTTGGGGGATGAAGTCTAGGGGTGAGAGCACCAGTAAACTATGCTCCACCAGCGGTTGGTGGAGTTTTTGCCAAACTCTGCATTCCAAGCAGAGCACGGAGTGGCAAAACTCCACAAACTCCACTGGCAGAGCAGAGTTTACCACCCACCCCATCAGAGGCTCACACACCCACTCACAGACCCACTCAGACACTCATAAACCCATATACAGCCCAACTCATACTCTTTCACTCCCACTTACAAACCTACTCAGACACTCATACACCCACTGAGTCACTCATTCACTCACTCATACACTTAGGGCCTCATTACGATGGAGGTGAGACCACTACCAACAGCCCATGGGTGCCTGTCCCAATGCATCCATAGAAGCAGTCCGACCGCCGGATTATGATCCAGTGGTCGGAGGCATCAGTCGCAGGGATAGACCACTGCTTTTCCGACGGGCTCAAGGAGCCCATTGGGGCAGCGGTCAGACCGCAAGCCCTACAATAGGGGTGTGCCTGCTCAGGCACTACCATAGGGATTACGATGTCCGTTTCCCTTGGCCTGTACATGGAAGTCCGACCGATATATACAGGCAGACGGAAAGGGACTTTGGGGGGCCCTAGCAGTGCCCCCATCCCCCGTTGGCCTCCGCTATGGGGCTTGGGGGGCACATCATGGTGCCTGGCACACAGTGCATGGATGTTTATAACATGCCTGTGTTAGGATGAGCAGGGATCACGTGACAAAATATGCCTGGTACTTAGTTTTATTGGTATTCAGAGTTCCGGTAGACAAACAAAAAAACAAAGTCTGTACGCTTTTCAGGGGGAATTCGCTTCTTCTCCTTTGCGTCTTTTTCTCTTCACTGGGATATTTTTTCTGTATGGCTCAGGCAGCACGGGAAGGCACCAGAAAACAAGGAAAGGAGAAAAAAACAACGTCAGTGCAGTGCACCGATATCGCGATGAGGGAGAGGGAGTGAAGGAGTCAACACCCGTTCAACTCAGGGTACAGGGTGTATTTTAGCAGGAGACCGCCACCTTGAGGGTTAGAGGGATACAGAAAGAAACGACGCTCTTGGACTTCCAAGGAGGTCCTAGGGGTTTCCCTTCTCCCCACCCGGGGACGTTACTCCCGCCCGGCTCCCAACTCCCAGGAACCGTGCACGTACCTGTGCAAGCCACGTTCCTCCAGGAACGCGGCTGGGCGGCTCGTGGGGTCGTTGGCCTCCTGGCTCTCCCTCACGGGACTCGTCTCGGTAACCCGGTTCCTCTGGCTCCAGTGCGATTCTCCTCTGCCCTCTGGATCGTCTGTCCGTCTCTTCCCGTTCGGCTACACAAACTTCCTCCTTCGGGTTCTCGCCACCCTTGCCTCCGCGTTTGGCTTCCTCTTCTCCTCGCGGCATGTCGTAGCTCCACCTCCAGGGGAAGTGGCTTGTCCCCCTTCATCTTCCGGGGTTTTGTTTTTAAAGAGCCCGCAGTATTGGTCCTCGGGATCGTCCCCGGTGTATTGTACATCAAACAAACATCCCAGGGCCTGAAATGGAAAGAGAGGTGTGGGCCAGTGAGGTGGAGTTTCGCCTTCCTCCATGGGATCGGGGTCTAAGGGAGCCGGATCCTGACAGCCTATTTCTATCGTGGCTTGTTCTGTGGCCCTTTTCCGAGCCGCTGTACAAGCCGCAATAGAAAACGGCATGTTTCCGGCCACCTGCATGGCGGACCTGCACAGCAGTCAGATCGTAATTTGGCAGTTGGAACGCAATGATGATGGTCTGACGCTTGTCTGACAGCCATCAAAATAAGGACCTTAGTGTTAAAAGTTACTGGTTGCAATTAGGAAATAAAGTTTTAAAAACCTTACATATTCACTTAAAGAACCAAAGGTTACAGGAATGTTATAGTTAGGAAAAAGAATTAAAAAAATAGAAATTCACTGAAAAAAACTAAAGGTCACAGGGACGTTATAGTTATAGTTAGGAAATAGAAAAGAAAAAGCCTTAGAAATTCAGTGACAAAAACAAAGGCTAAAGGGACGTTATAGTTAGGAAACAGAATTAAAACAACTTGGAAATTCACTGAAAAAAGCAAAGGTTACGGGGCTGTTATAGTTAGGCTCAGATTTCACTAGTACAAAACTAGTGAAATTCAGCAGTTATAGTTACCTGAGCTAAGTATAACTTATGTCCTGCAGTGCACTGCTTATGACATCACATATTGCATCACTCATGATATGGTCAAGGACATCACTCATGACATTCAAACGGTATCACTGATGACATCATCCACAGAACCACTCAAACTCCCACTCATATTCCTATACAACCTCTCATACACCCACTCACACACCCACACAACCACCCACATACCCATTCACAGACCCATACAAGTACTTACACAACCATTCACTTTTCCACAGAGCCACTCACACACCCACTCACTCATTCATAGAACCAGATCATACAACCAGTCACTCACCTATTCGGCACATACAGCTACTGATACACCCAGTTATTAACCTATACAGCCACTCACATCCCCACTCATTCACCCATACATCCTCTCAACAGAGCCACTAACTCACCCATACAACTACTCACACACCCACACAACCACTTACATACTCATTCATACATCCATACAACCACTCACACAGCAACTCACTTAACCAAACACTCACTCAAACAGCAACTCACTCATCCATACAGCCAATTACACACCCAGTCATTCACTCATATAGCCATTCAGACACCCACTCATTCACCCATACAGTCACTGACACACCCACTCACTCACAATACAGCCACTCACACAGCCACTAAATCACCCACACAGCTACTCATACACCCACTTATAAACCCATACAGCCACTCACACACCTGTACAGTCACTCAGACACCCACTCAGACATGAATATACACAGTCACACCTTTGACTCACATAAACTATGTTAAAAAAAGATAAACTATGTTAAAAAAAGGAATCAGTAATTAGAAATACACAAAGTATACAAATTTAACTTTTTGTGGTACCTTAGTATATACATTTAACAGACAAAAACCTTTAGAAAACACTCACAATCACTCGATGATGTCCTCAGTGATGTCATTTGAGATATCATCAGTCATGTCACTGACCATGTCATGCGTGATGTAATATGTGAGACCATTAGCAGCGCATTTCTATTTCCTAACAATAAAACTATAACGTCCCTGTAACTATATATATATATATATATATATATATATATATATATATATATTATCTACTGGCGGTCGCCAGTAGATAGTTATAGTTAGGACCTATTATCCATAGGAAATCCGCGACATTCTATTTGAAATAACTCTTGCGCCGGTTGACGAATCTTCGCGAAAGTTTCCAACTTGTTGGGGCGCTCCGCTCCGCTCCTACCCTGAAAGTCTCGGGTTGATTCGTCAAGCGGGGGCCGAGAAAAAAGGGGGGTCCCAAAACGCGTTTTCCCCATTCATTTTTCCATAGGAACCTTTAGTCGCAGCTACAGCCCGAACTGCTGAACGGAATTACACCAAATTTGGCAAAGAGGTAGCCCTTGGTTCAGACTGGTGCCTTTTGCTTAAATGGTGTAAATCCGTTCAGTAGTTCCTGAGAAAATCAAAAGTAAAGTCACATATATATCTATGGCCGAGTAGGGTCCGCGTACCCTCAGCGCACCCTGCGCGCACCATCCCGATCACGAGCTGCATGCTAATTGGCTGTCAGCTGGCTGTCAACACTCCAAACCAGGAAGTGTTGGCAGCCATTTGTCCCTCGGTAGAACCGAGGCACAAAAACAAGTGCGCAAAACGCACAAAGGGGGCAGGGTAGAAACACCCTGACCACCTAGGCCTGCTCAGGGGGTCCCACAAGGACCCCCTGGGCAGAAAAAAGCATTTTTTTTTTTTAAATCGGCAGGATGCGCTCAGGGTGCACGGATCCCGCCGAGAAAAAAAAAAGAAACAAGTGCGCAAAACGCACAAAGGGGGCAGGGTAGAAACACCCTGACCCCCTAGGTCTGCTCAGGGGATCTCACAAGGACGCCCCGGGCAGAAAAAAGCATTTTTTTTTAAAAAAATCGGCGGGATGCGCTTAGGGTGCGCGAATCTTGCCGAAAAATAAAAAAATCGAAGCGCGGTCTCCGCGCTTCGATGTTAATTGCCCCCGGGTGGGCCAAGTCCCGGGGGCATGGTGGGGGGTTAAATTTATGTATGGGGGCCTCTAGGGCCCCCAAGCCCGGGGACCGCCACCCCCGGGACTTTAACAAAAAATGGTGCGGGAGGGCTCTTTGCCCTCCCGCTGCCCCGGGACCGCCACCTCCCGGGGCTTCTGTTTAAAAAAAAATTTAACCTGTGTGGGGGCTCCAGCCCCCACACGCCCGAGACCGCCACCTCCCGGGGCACTAAAAATTAAAAATGGGGGTCCGTTTTGGACCCCGAAGCCCGGGGACCACCACCTCCCGGGGCTTTGAAAATGTGGGAAGGGGGCCGCGCGGCCCCCTCCTGGAAGCCAGTGATGGCCCTGGGGACCGCCACCCCCAGGGCCGGCTCCTGCAGTGTCCCGGGGTGCCTACCCCGGGACACTGCTGTTTGCAATGACAGGACGAGAGCCTCGCGGCTCCCGTCCTGTCATTGCAAACTGCTTGGATATTAGAGCGAGAGCAGGAAACCTGCTCTCGCCTAATATCCAAAGCTGATTGCTTTCCACATGGCGAGCAGCATGTTAGCTGCTCCCCATGTGGAAAAGCAATGCCGGCTCCCAAGGGACGCGGGGAGCCGGCGGGACTGTGGGGGATTGGGGACCCCCACAGTCCCCAACCAGAGGCCAGGCCCCGGGGGATGGGGTCCCCGGGGCCATAAGTGGCCAGGGAGGGGGCCACGAAGCCCCCTCCCCAAATTTAAAAAAAAGAAAAAAAAGTGCAAGGCCGGCTTCGAGGATGGGGTCCCGGGGCCTTAAATGGCCTGAGGAGGGGCCACGCAGCCCCCTCCAAATAAAAAATAAAAAAATTGAGGCCATGCCCCAGGGGATGGGGTCCCGGGGCCAATACAGGCCCAGGGAAGGGGGCCACGTGGCCCCCTTCCCGTTTTTTTTTTAATTTAAAAAAATAATAAAATGCTCAGGCCCCGGGGGATGGGGTCCCCGGGGCCAAAGTGGGCAAAGGAAGGGGGCCACGCAGCCCCCTCCCATTAAAAAAAAACGAAAAAAAAACGACCGGCATCGTGCCGGAGGCCCCGCCCCTCCCTGCAGTACTCTGCAAACGCGCCCCCTGGCGCGTTTGCAGAGGGGAACGAATTCCCCTTGAATACTGGGGGTCCCTGGGAGCCAACTAGCCCACCAGGAACCTCCAGTATGTGCCAGGGGCTGCGTTGCAGAGACGTGTACAGAGGCCACGCCCCTTTTTACACCTCTCTGCAACGCAGCTCTGTGGCACTTTTGGAGGTATATGGTGGGCTAGTTGGACTCCAGGGACCCTCAGGATTCAAGGGGACTTAATCCCCAACTTAAAACGCGCCACGGGGCGCGTTTGCACAGTGGTGAAGGGAGGGGTGGGGCTTCAGGTGACATGTGTGCAAACAGGCCCGTGGCGCGTTTTAAGATGGGGAATAAATTCCTTTTCAATCCTGAGGGTCCCTAGGGGCCAACTAGCCCACCAGGTACCTCCAGTAAACGCCACGGAGCTGCATTGCAGAGTGTTGTAAAAGGGGCGTGGCCTCTGAACACCTCTCTGCAACGCAGCCCCTGGCGCATACTGGAGGTACCTGGTGGGCTAGTTGGCCCCTAGGGACCCTCGGGATGGAGGAGGAATTAATTGTCCAACTTAAAACGCGCCACAGGGCGTGTTTGCAGACATGTCACCTTAGGCCCCACCCCTTCCTTCACCATTGTGCAAATATTCCTCTAAAATCAGCCGAACTACGAATTCCGATTTACTCACCTGTTATCAGGAGAGACCTCAGTGCTGCATCTTTGAGCCCAGTACTGATCCTGAAAAGTAATTCTAACCGTACTTACCAGTAACTTGAATTTCCTTCCATAGGATATCATTGCCTGCTTTTTGCTGAAAAAGTTTCTGTGTCGATTTTTGAAACATACAAATATTCCTCTAAAATCAGCTGAAATACGAATTTCGATTTACTCACCTGTTATCAGGAGAGACTTCATTGCTGCATCTTTCAGCCCAGTACTGGTCCTGAAAAGTAATTTTAACCGTACTTACCAGTAACTTGAATTTCCTTCCATAGGCTAACATTGACTGGTTTCACTTGGAAATTCTTCTAAGTGTGGAGTTTTGGAACTTTATAATATTCCTCTAAAATCAGCCGAAATACGAATTCCGATTTACTCACCTGTTATCAGGAGAGACCTCAGTGCTGCATCTTTCAGCCCAGTACTGATCCTGAAAAGTAATTTTAACCGTACTTACCAGTAACTTGAATTTCCTTCCATAGGATATCATTGCCGGCTTTTTGCTGAAAAAGTTTCTAAGTGTCGATTTTTGAAACATACAAATATTCCTCTAAAATCAGACGAAATACGAATTCCGATTTACTCACCTGTTATCAGGAGAGAACCCAGTGCTGCATCTTTTAGCCCAGCACTGACCCTGAAAAGTAATTCTAACCGTACTTACCAGTAACTTGAATTTCCTTCCATAGGAATCCATTGTCTGGTTTTCAGCAGAAAAGTTTCAAAGTGTCGATTTTCACAAACTACAAATATTCCTTAAAAATCGCATGTGTGACTTAAACTCATTCTTTCAACTGTTTACAGGAGATGCACCAGTGCTGGTTCCAGGATCCACCACTGAGTAAGAAAAAGTAACGATAACACTACTTACCTGCTAAGTGAATTTCCTCCCATAGGATAACATTGGTGATTCTATATGAAAAAGTTTCTGTCAACTTTTAAAATACAATAATATTCCTTAAAAATCACTACTGTAACCAAAACGCTTTTACTCAACTGTTTACAGGAGATGTCCCAGGACTGAATCTAGGATCCAGTCCTGTGGTTAGAAAAGTAATCCATAAAGTAACTAATTGCATTTAACTAGAAATTCACATTCAGCTCAATGTTGCTTTGTTTTTGAAATTGTGTTGCCCATTGCAACAACTGTAACTACTGTACTTAAAAGTCTATTGCCTATTTGCAAAGTATTTAAACTAAAGTAATTCATTCTGAGAAAGTATATTTTGTAATGTAATGTATAATGTAATTACAATGTAATTTAAAAAATAAAATATCTAAAAATAAATAGTTTAAAAAAATGTTGTAAATCAGTATCAAAAAATAAATATAACAATTAATACATTTAAAAATTGTCATTTACAAAACCTTTGAAATTCACTGAAAAAACCATAGGTTTCAGACACGTTATAGTTAGGAATTAGCATTTAAAAAACCTTTGAAATTCACTGAAAAAAACCATAGGTTTCAGACACGTTATAGTTAGGAATTAGCATTTAAAAAACCTTTGAAATTCACTGAAAAAACCATAGGTTTCAGGCACGTTATAGTTAGAAATTAGCATTTAAAAAACCTTAGAAATTCACTGAAAAAACCATAAGGTTTTAGGGACAGTTATAGTTAGTTGGACATTGCACTCGTACAAAACCCGTGAAATTCCCCCGTTATAGTTAGTTCAGGTAACTATAACTCGCGCCCCACAATGCACTGCTGATGACGTCACATATTACATCACTCATGACATGGTCAGTGAGATCACTGATGACATCACTGATGACATCTCAAATGACATCACTGATGACATCACTGATGACATCATCCATGTGAGAATTTAATGCATCTTCTCACACCCTAATATAACTTTTGATACACCCACTCTAAATTACAGACTGCCATTCTCAAAACCATACACACTCCAATACCAATAAGTACATACCCACTCACTGATTCTTAGGTCTACACACACACATCTACTCACTCACCCGTACAGTCACTCATACTTACAGTCACTCAGTACAGGACTATCATATGCACTCAAACACCTATATAAACACTCACACAACGCAACTCATCCATTGAGGTACTCACACACCTAGTCAGTCATGCAAATAATTAATCACACTCCAATTTACTCACCTATACAGTTATACACACCAGCTCACTTACTCATAAAAATACTAGCACATTCTTACGCTCCTATGCAATCACTGATGCAAGCACAAACTCATCCATATAGCCACTCTCACAATCACACACTCTCACTTATAGCCATTTATATACTCCAACACACATATATACTGCCTTTCACATATGTAGTTACTCACACATGTACCACTGAGATATACATTCAATCACTAACACACCCATACACACACTCACCCACCCATACAGTCCATCACAGACGCACTCTTGAAACCATGCACCCAGTGAATCACCCACTCACACATCTATGCACAGAGTCACACACACCCCACCCACACAAACACTGAGGCACCCATACAGATACTCAGAGAACCAATCCATAACCCATATAGACACTCATTTAGCTAGTCAGAAACCCATGCAGCTGCTTACACAACAACAGACAGACGGATACAGACATTCACACAGTTTAGTCACTCACCCATGCATCCAGTAAGATACGTTTAATCACTCACTTATAGACTCAGTCACGCACCTACTAAATCATCCATTCAGGCGCTTCTACACCCACTCATTCTTCAATACGCCTTTCCCTATATATATTAAACATATTTAAACTTTACAGAAACACACAGTCACTGGATGATGTCATCAGTGATGTCATTTGAGATGTCATCAGTGATGTCATCAGTGATGTCACTGACCATGTCATGAGTGATGTAATATGTGACGTCATCAGCAGTGCATTGCGGGGCGCGAGTTATAGTTACCTGAACTAACAACAGCAACTAAGTCAACACATCAACAACTTCCACCTACTTGATGACTTCCAATCTGGATTCAGACCCGGGCACAGTACCGAAACGACCATGCTCCACATCGTTGACGATGCCGTCCAAGCCCTTGACCAAGGGAAAACCTGCCTCCTAATCCTCCTTGATCTATCCTCGGCCTTCGACACGGTCAACCATGTAAAACTACTCGAACGCCTCAAACTCAGGATGGGATTGGATGGCACCGTTCTAAAATGGTTTAGGTCCTTCCTCCAAAACCGATCACAGAGATTCCTAATCAACGGCAACCTATCGGCTCCCTCTCCGGTCACGGTTGGAGTCCCTCAAGGATCAACCCTGTCCCCTACCCTCTTCAACCTTTACCTTGAACCTCTTGCCGAAGTTCTACGCACAGCAAATATCTCCTACCATATGTACGCTGACGACACTCAGATCTACATCAAGACCTCATCCTCGAGGAGATTCTCTCCCTGAATGAGGCCCTGAAAGAGACTGTCCAATGGCTCGCCTCCAATCAACTCAAACTCAACGCAAAGAAAACAGAATTTCTCTTAATTTCCCCCTCAAAAACCAATCCCGAGATGCAGACATGGATTAAGGCTATCACAGCCTTAGATTGCCCACCGACCATCGTGGACTCGGCCAAATCTCTGGGAATTACCCTGGACAGAAACTTGAACATGCGGGACCACATCAACGCGATGGCCAAATCAGCCAGATTCCACCTGAGCTACCTTAGGAAACTGAAACCCTTCCTCGACACTGCCGATCTAAAAATGGCAGTCCAAGCACTCGTCATCTCCAGACTGGAATATGGCTGCTCTACCCTCTCTGGTTTACCAAAGATCTCCCTGGCACCTTTAAAAGCCTGCCTCAACACTGCCGCCAGACTTCTTACCAGCTCAAGAAAATTCGACCACATTTCTCCACACCTGAAAGCTTTGAACTGGGTTCCTATTGAGGCTAGAATACAGCTTAAACTGGCCTGTATCACACACAAGGCCTTATACTCAAACTCCCCTGCTTATCTTGCACAGAAACTTGTGGTATCCGGAGGAACCAGAAACTCCCGATCCGCCAGAGACCTCCTGCTACAACCTGCACGCTTCCGGAAGAAAAAACGTACAATCGGGCTTTCTCTGGGGCCGCTCCAAGAATATGGAACTCTCTCCCGCCCACCATCAGAAGAATCCCTTCACTGACACGCTTCAAAAAGGAGGCCAAAACCTTCCTTATGGGTAAATTCCTCGTTTAAATGTTGCCTCCAACCAGCACAGAGACTCTGATCAACTCCTGACTAGCGCCTCCCCTCGGATTACCTAGTCACCTCTCCTAGAAACCTGGGGACTTGTTTCGAGCAACTATAAAATGCAAACTGTACATTCGTGTCCACTATCCTTCATATATCCTGCACCCTGCCCCCTTTTACCTTTTGTATATTATTGTGATTCCAAGCCTATTGTACATTTCTATGTTTCCTGTAAAGCGCTCTGATACCCTAACGGGTCAAGTTCGCGCTCTATAAAACACAAAAATAAATAAATAAATAAATAAATAAATAAATAACTATAACGGGGGAATTTCACGGGTTTTGTACGAGTGCAATGTCCAACTAACTATAACTGTCCCTAAAACCTTATGGTTTTTTCAGTGAATATATATATATATACACATCAGAGTGGTGGTAGCCACTCTGTAGTTATAGTTAGGATTGCAAGATATAGGAATTTCTCAGATTCTTGCTTGCTAATAACTTTGTCACCATTTGATGAATCTCCAGAATACTTTGCAGACCTGTTCATTTTTCTACATTGGCTGATGATGCAAAGTTCTGTGCTGATTAGTTAAGGAGTGCAAAGAAAAAAGGGGTCCCATAACACGTTCTTCCATCAATGCATTTTCCATAGACTTTTTGAATAGATGTAACAACAAAATGGCTGAACGGATATACATGAAATTTGGTAGGAGTAGATTATGGTGTGGAAAAGGTCCTTTTTGTTATTTAATCTGATTTTTTAAAGTTGTTTTTAGTAATATGGGGCAAAAACTTAGTGATATATTGGGCCGTAGTATATATCGCAGTACCTTTGCAATATACCGCGGTACATGGTGATGCTGGAAAAAAATATTATTGATTAATCAAAGCCATTGCAGAATAAAAAGGCAGCCATATTGTTTAGACCACAGTTTTTTCTTTGTTCTGTGTTTAACGTCAAATATAGCTTATTACTCTTTGTGTAATGTATAGGAAGAATTTAGGCACTTTAGCAAAGTTCGTAGATTTAGGGGAAAGTATTTTCATTGATGTCTATGTTTTGTAAAATGTTTACGATGTACCGTGCTACATTCTCAAAAGCATCTAGAAAGTATCACAGTACCTCTTGAAATCTAACGAAAAAATGTATCTATGATAAAATAAAATTAGGAATAATATAGGGTGGTTCTTAAAAGACACTTTGTGTTTTGTTACTAAACATATTCATAAATGTTTATCAAGGCAAGTTTTTAGGTTTGAAATGAAAATATAGTTTCCAGTTTCCATAGGCTGAAAACTGTACACTTTCAGGATGATACAGTGCTGTATTGCTGTATTTTATATTTAAATGGAAAAGGGAAGACATTTCATGATCATGAAGGAATGCTGACACTGCCTTGTTTGCATGTCTTCCAGTCTTTTCAAACTTAACAGCTTTTACAGTAGACTACTTCCACTTCTGTCTTGACAAATATTTGAGAACACAAAATGTGCGTCCGGAAACATAGACATTAAGATGGAAAATGTCTCCTTCCTCTCAATTTCCAAACAAACTCCAAAAAGTGTCCGATATCTTTGACACCACAGTGGATGACAATAAAGTGGGGGTGGTCACAATTACTAACAGAGAAAAGTAGAGGGAGTAACTGAGTCTATTTCAAACCTCTTTCACCAATCCATGTTAGTTCAACTCCTTTCAAACCTAAATCATTTTCAACACCTACTTTCTTAGCATGGTGTCTGGCCCAAAAACTTAAAGTGTGTCCAACCAACCAAACCCTAACCATCTTGCACATACGCTGACATGCAAGAAAAAGAAACACAGAGGCAAACAAAAAAATATATAAAGAGTTAGATGATTGCCCATTAGGAAACTACATCATACCAACAACATAATTTTGAAGGTGGATAATTATTGGCTTGAATACAATTTGGCGGACACAAGGAGATGGTGAAGCGCTGAAACTTTTCAGACACTCACCCCCAGTCACAGATCTGGGTTGAATCCATCATTGTTCTTTAGCTCACTTCGCGTCCCCAGTTCAGACCCAGCCATATACAAATCAGTCTTTACCCTGTCCCTCAAGGGAACAGTCCAGCTTGAACTGCCAAGCCAGGTCTTCCCTGGACCTGAAACAAGCATCATTGGACCGGTTTCGGGGTAACACCCCTCATCAGCCAGGCTAGCTTGAATCCAGTGGCAAAGTGAGAAAGGGACCACCGTCTGGGCATACCCTGCCAACTTAGGGCGAACAAAGCAAACACAAGGAGATGATGGGCGGAGCGCTGGAACCTTTCAGACACTCACCCCAGTCACAGATCTGGGTTGAATGCAACATTGTTCTTTAGCTCACTTGGCAACCCCAGTTCAGACGCAGCCATATGAAAATCAGTCCTGACCATGTCCCTCATTGGAACAGTCCAGCCCGAACTGCCAAGCCAGGTCTTCCCTGGACCGGAAACAGGCATCCAGGGACCGGTTTCGGGGTAATACCCCTCATCAGCCAGGCTAGTTTGAGTCCAGTGGCACAGTGAGCAAGGGACCCACATCTGGGCATACCCTGCCATCTTAGGGCAAACAAAGCAAACACAAGGAGATGACGGACGGAGCACTGAAACTTTTCAGACACTCACCTCCAGTCACAGATCTGGGTTGAATCCATCATCGTTCTTTAGCTCACTTCGTCACTCCAGTTCAGACCCAGTCATATCCAAATCAGTCTTGACCCTGTCCCTCATGGAAACAGGGACCCACGATCTACCCATACTTTTGCTGAGCGCTCCATTTTTCCCCTTCCATTTGCTTCTCACATACTATGCCAATCACATTGGCCAGAGGTAGTGTTGGGTTTACAGCGCTGCATATCATTGATTTTCCCCTTCACACTGACACTCGACGCCTGTCTGCCTGACTTGCATGACTTCATCCTGCTTGTTCCCCTGCCCGCTTTCCTCATTCACCATTATGTGACTTGGATGACATTATTTCACATTTTACATTTCTGCAAAATCGTCTGTTTTCATTTTTACCATTGCCTTTCTATCTTTATCTGCTTTAATGATCAATCCTTGGTCGATTAACACTGCTCCAGAACATATTGTGAAGTGCTTTCCTCTTATAGTTACTGTCATTTGTTAATGGCATTCAATCTTCCTGACTCCATTCCTAAGCTCATGCAGTTGAATGTAGATGATGGCATTACTTAAAATTCTGGACTGCTAATGTGTTGTATTTTCTTCTGTGAAGCTATAGCTATATAGACGCATGCTGCCATCTCTTCAGTTTAATACATTGTTTTGACCAGGAACTAACAAGCGGCAACTGAAAGAAAGATGCTTTATCTCTTTAGCTCCTCATCTCTTTTTTTTCCACCTCTTTAATTTCCCCTCTAATAAATTGAAGATTTGTCTAAGCAGTGTAATCCCAAAATGAGAGTGAACCTGCCTTTATTAATGAGCTGAAACAAATCTTACAGAACTCAAGGCTCACTCTTGTCATCCGTAAGTAACCATGTAACTGGTGGTCATGCAGTTTGGGGTACACTGTCTATCACAAATATATTATTAAAGGATGGTGCAGTAGGGCACTGTCATTCACAAATAGCACATTTCCACTGAAACGGGCATTACATTTTCACAATCATACAATTCTACTAATAATAAATATAAAGCAATAATTTGCCCACTCTTTTTTATTTAATTTTATTAAAGAACTCCCCGAACCTCCCTTCTGATAGTCAGGCTTACACGCTTCGCTTGCGACGTAACACTCATCCAGACTTTTACGCCCACCACTTCCAAATGGCACCAGCCCCACTGTCCTGAATCTTTATTTCTACTTTTTTCCCCCGGCCCAGGAGTCATGTTCCGATTGACAAAATGGTGGGTGCAACTTTTCTGTCAGTTTACAGCCAGCCAATCACAGCATTGCTGATGGCGCGTGGATCCACGGTTCCTTCGCGGTGGATCTGCATCTCTAGATATACATAAATATGTTTTCTTTTATAACACTAAAACTACTGAACAGATTTACACCAAATTACAAGAAGCACTCTTTCTGGACCAAGATCTAGTTTTCTGCCAAATTTTCTGTAATTCCGTACAGCAGTTCGGGCTGTAGTTGTGCCTAAAATCCTGTGAGAAGCTGGCCTGGTATATGATGTCCTCTAATGTAAGTGGGCACCTTGCACCAGTCCAGACAACCCTTATGGTGATTTAAGAGATCTTAGACAACCTTAGAAAGCTCTCTAAGTGGTAGCTGTGGAGAGCTGCCTTCAGGCTTAGTCTTGAAAGAGTGTAAAGCAGCTTTTGTTTACCAGAATGTAATCTTATAGTATAGATTAAATGAAATATAACCACACCAAGTATTTATAAAAATATGTATTTATTATATAATACTCTCTAGTACGTTCCAATATCTCCAACACGGAGATAAACACAATGCACACAATACTTTAGCAAAGTAACACAGTAAATAGCACGAAATACACAGATACACTAAGAAAGTGTATCTGTAGATAGGGACCTCACGGAGAGCGTGTGCAGTGTGTGAACACGACTGCGTGCTCTGTACAAGTCTATGTGCAAGTCGCAGTTAGATTTTTAAAGATTAAGGACCCTTCCCAGTGGACCCTGAAGAAACCCTGTGGAAGACAGAAGGTTGGAGAGCCACCCCACCCATGGATACCCTAGTACCCATGTTACCCACACCAGGGAAGCCAGGTGCATATGTGTGAAGTGGTGTCGGAAACCGCAGTGGAACCCAATGGAGGACTGCAGGAAAGTGCCGCTGAAGGTAGAGGAGAAAGTGTCCGTAGGAATCCAAATGTGGATTCTTGAAGAGGAGTACCTGAAAGCAGAGGGAACAGAGTCTATGTCACTCAGGGGTGACCAGGAGACTTAGGAGACGAATGCCCTCCGATGTCTGTTGCTTCAGGGAAGAGGACAATGAGCTTGACTCTGCAGCTGTGAGGACCAGGCAACGCTGAGGAAGACCATGACCTGGGTACGAGCTGTCCCATGAAGGATGTCGAGTGCTGAGGGGTCGGTGTCCGGCGGAAGCACCAACAAGCCTTGGCAAATGCAACCCACGCAGGAAGTTGAGAAGGTGCAAAGTTGGGACCAGCAAGGTCCAGGGGACTCACCACAAGCAGGGGAGTCAGGGCAGACCCCAAGCAATCAGGGTAGCCCAAAAGAAACAAGTGTGACCCTCAAGTGGACCCACAGGCCGGAGGCACTGGAGTCGCGAGAGGACCTCAAGCAGCTCACCAAAAGATGCAGGCCACGATGCACCCAATGTGGTGTGTCTGAAGATTCTGGCCACTGGAGGTGCTCGAGGTTGGGGCTACTTGGAGCCCGAAGATCTTCTTGCAAAGAAGCCAACAAGCCTTTGCAACTGCAAGTTGGATGAAGTGCACAGGGGTACGGTTATTGCAATCCCCATGAGGGATACTGGCCTCAAACTAGGTGAGAGGGCAGGACAGGCCTCGGGAGCTGTGGAAAACCACCACCTGTGATGCAGAGCGCACGTCCGGAGGAGATCAGGATCTGCAGACCGGTCGACTTAGTTGCGGGGAGTGACTCCTTCACTCCAAGGGAGATTACTTCAGGTGTCTTTGATGCTTCACAGGCCTTGGAAGGTTCCTGTGTGATGCACAGGCACAGACGATGCAGCAGACTGGAAGGGAGACGAAGTCAGGCCCAAACGAAGTCCAGCGAAGTACAGGGTGCCCAGACAGTAGAAGTGCAATGGTGTCTGATATGAATCTAATCCCACGGCAAATCTTGGGACCTACACCCAGGTTAGTCCATAAGTAACCCAGGGAAAGGGTTGGGACGATTCAGGGGACCCTCCCAGGGGAGGGTCTGGACAAGGGGGAGGTTACTCCCATGTCCTTTGTCCAGTTTCGCACCAGAGCAGGAGCCAATGGCTCCCAGGACCGGTTTGAACTGGACTATGCACAGGGACACCAAATGTGCCCCTCATGCAGACTTTCTGGTGCTGGCAAGCGCACCCACCCAGTCCTAATACACTAAATCCTGTCTGGGAGGTGGTCACACCTCCCTGTGACAGGATACCTATTGTTCTGCCTTCCTCTGTGCAAGCTTGGCTCAGCAGCAGGAGGGCAGAAATGTGTATCTGGTCGGCAGCAACCATTTTGTGCTGTCCGGGACTAGAAGGCTGGTACCGGGAACACTGAGAGCCTAATGGAGGGCTCTTCCAGTGCTTGGAATCATACCTCCCACACCGTTTACGGTGTGGAGGTATGATCCCAACATATTTGACACCAAACATGATAGGATTTGTTGCAGCCGTTTTCGAGATGGTCATCTCGCAATTACGCGGTGCCCCACTATATAGTATAAGGCTGCTTCACTGGCAACCCGGGAGAATAGACTCCGTAAGCTGCAGGAATCTCCTGCTCATGCAGGGGAACCCTCTCACTTAGAACCAAGCACCTTGCCTTCAGGATTGCAAAGGCCTGCTATAGGGGTGACTTATAGGTTTTGTGTGCAGTGACCCTTAAATATAGTAAACCTAAATCTTCAGTAAGGGGTGCATGCACCAACTTACACAGGCTGCATTGGCAGGCCTGTAGTTCCATTTTGCATGGTCTCCCATGGATGGCATAATGCATGCTTCAGCCCATGGGAGACCTCTGGGGTACCTATGCCCTGGGTACATGGGTACCATATACTAGGGACTTATAAGGGTACCCCAGTATCCAATCTGGGATGTAACTAAGTACTGAACACAACAATTTAGGGAGAAAGCAGATAGACTGGGGTCCTGATTAGCAGGATCCCAGTCAGACTAGTCAAAAACAGCTTAGACACCAGGCAAAAAGGGTAACCATGCAGAAGGATCCTACCTTCCTACAAATCCCTATGGGAAATTGCATGGGAAAAACATGTTTTGGGACCCCCCCTTTTCCTCGGCCCTTGCTTGATAGATCAACCTGAAACTTTCTGGACAGCAGCTGAAGTTTTGAAACTTTTGTGAAGATTCATGAAACGGCACCAAAGTTATTAGCAAAAAAATACATGCTTTTCCTATGGAAACTAGGTCCTAACTATAACTACCTACTGGTGAAGTGCCAGTAGAATATATATATATATATATATATATATATATATATATATATATATATATATATATATATATATATATATATATATATATATATATATATATATATATATCCAACAAAGTTCCACACACAGTGAAGTAAGTGCACTCTCAGGACACGTTCCACTTGATGTTTCAAAAGAAGTTTAATTCCGCTCTAACGTAACGCGTTTCGGCAGTTACGCCTTGCCGAAACGCGTTACATTAGAGCGGAATTAAACTTCTTTTGAAACATCAAGTGGAACGTGTCCTGAGAGTGCACTTACTTCACTGTGTGTGGAACTTTGTTGGATTTACTTCCGGGTGCTCCCCCGGGGCGTGCACCACCTTCCATGGGTCCGGATCTCGACAAGGAGCGTTTTGGAGTTGGATATATATATATTATGTGCTTTTATTTTAACTGCAGTTCTATAAAGCCCATATTTCACATGGAGCCTTGAAATTTGGAAAATATTTCACGGTTCCAGGTGAAATAAGAGTTGCATCTTCATAATGAAGGCACACTAAACCACTCTGCAGAGCTTTAGCATTTTCAAGGACACTAGGAGTTTACAGCAAGTTTAAATAAATTTGCCACAAGGTTATCTATATTACTTGATACAAAAAGGCAAGTTATGACATATTCTTTTGCAATAGTTTTTTAATCTATTTAGCTAGAAGCAGCAT
The DNA here is from genome assembly GCA_963921515.1 of Calotriton arnoldi. Classification (NCBI taxonomy): domain Eukaryota; kingdom Metazoa; phylum Chordata; class Amphibia; order Caudata; family Salamandridae; genus Calotriton; species Calotriton arnoldi. The sequence continues at coordinate 823,470 of CAWUFW010008542.1, forward strand.
TTTTTGGGAAATCTGCAAATTACACTTGTTATGTGGCAACTGGCATAAATCTATAATTATATTGTAAAGCCTGAAGCCAATAATTGCATAAATGTACTGGTTCTCATCATTGAATATGGTGTTAAAGTTATGGCCATGTTTTTATTGGCTGGCAATCACAAACATTTTTGTTGTGGCTGTCATTACCCAACTCCATGGACTGAACACAGTGCTGGGAAAAATAAAATTAAAAAGGGCGGCTGACCCCCTGCCCCATGTGGAGAGGCCCTAAGAGACCCCCCCTTCCAAAATAAAATGCATACTAAAAGAAATTATTATGGGATTCACAAAGCCCAGGCTAAAAGTGCAAACCCAACCGAATCCAGCGAACCCAGTAAAACAAATGGGGGACATTTATTCTGTGCCCTACTGCTGCAGTTAGCCAATGGCCACAGGTGGTATTGGCCACACCTGGTATGTTGGGAGCAGGTCCTAAAGGCAGTCCAGTGCATGTGGCCAATCCGCAGTGTGGACAGGTGAAGGTTGTGAGCATTGAAGTTGGCTGCTCGCTGAGGGTTGGATGCAGGGCCTGGATGGAGGCCATGCCCTTTGGTCAACACCCCCAACACATGACACACAGCTGGGGCTGGCCAATGCAGGAGGGCACAAGGAATTCTCCGGTGTAGTATATGATAAGAAAAAGACAAAATATCATTGGAAAAAACGGGTAATTTGAAGACATGGTTGGTTTTGTTACAACATCATATATATATATATATATATATATATATATATATATATATATATATATATATATATATATATATATATATATCTCCAGACAGGAGAAAGCCGCTGCAGCCCCCGGACAGCAGGAGTATCCACTGTTCGCAGAAGCGGCGAGACCTGGGTCGGAGGACACCCGAAGCGTAGGAGATCAACGAGAGTCCAGTAGGGAGGTGTGCAGAAATTGAGTTAAGATAGTAGCCGACACTCAAACGTTAATAGTTTCACCTAAGTTACATCATGTCCGCCGACGCGCTGCGGAATCAGGAAGCAGCAGCAGATGAAATGTTCAGTGATTCCCCGAGGGCGGACCAACAAATAAGTGCAGACAGGGAAGAGGAAATCATTAAAAAACAGAAAACATTTAAATTCCAACGTGACAAGCAGGACTATGAAAATGGCCACATTTTTACATTTTCAAAGAAATATGACTCATTGAAAGCTGTCAAAAAAGGTATCCTATTGGGAGAGAAAAGACGAGGGGCAAATGCCAGTACTAATACAAGCGCACAAATTTCCACATCTGCATCTGATTTAAGCTCCGCGTTAGAAAGCGAATCAGACTCGGAGCTGTCCAAAGGGGGTGCAGGCCAATTGTATCTAAAGATCTCTCTGGCAGAAGAATTGGATTTTTTGTGCCAAGACAGATGCCAAACTTTATGCCCCAGGATGCAAAATTTAAAGGAAGACAAAGAACAAAAAGCGGCGGGAAAGACGGAAGCAGTGCCGCAAGCGACAAAATCTACAAGAAACCAATAAACAACAAGTGGAAGCGCAAATAAAGACAAATGTCAATGATATGAACACACTAATCAACTTGTCACAGGTAACCTTAAGTCAAGCTGAAACACAACTACTGTCCTTAGGGCTAGCCTTTTGCCCTGAGAGCAATTTCAACTATGCTCAAACAAGAATAGACGTTTACAAGCTTATCCGTAAATTATAACTTCAAAAATATCATCTTCTCCGCAATACAAATAATAATAGCCAATCTACAACTCATCGCGTTTCCACATTAAGTCCAAGTATTTTAACAGCTGCAAATGTACAATTAATGTGTCCTCTACAACAACTACATAATGAAAACATATCTGAAATGGAGGAAACATCCACCCAATCAGTTATAGTACAACAACAGCTCAACACTTTTGGAACAGTATGTACAAAATTTAAACCTAAATCAACATTCCAGCCCATTATGCCGCGGGACTCACTTGACATCTTTAATGAACATATAACCTCTGAAGTGAAAAAACTGAACCATCAAATATCAAGAACATGAAAAAAATATAAGTATCAGAATTTGAAATATCGTCAACTCATTGAGAAATTACTAGGCAATGATAAAATTGTCATACGAAATTTGGACAAAGGGGGCAACTATCTGGCCCAAAGGTGATTACATGGAAGAAGCAATGAAGCAAATAAATGACCGAAATTGCTACAAAAGAAGCAGCATCCAGATAACTTGTATTGCATGGAATGAGTTCTATTCCAAACTTTTAGCTTGGAAAAGAGCAGGTTTACTAAGTACGGATGAATATAAGTACCTGAAAAATGATCACCCAATCATGCCTGTAATTTCCTTTATTCCAAAAATACATAAGCATGCCACCAGGCCACCGGGGAGACCAATTATTTCAGCTCGAAAAGGCCTCCTGGAAAACACATCTCGCTATATTGATTTCTTTTTATAGGAATACGTGCAATCACTGACTTTCTATATTCAAGATACTAGTGACTTCCTCAGACATATTAATAATTGTACATGGGACTCGGATTATCTTTTAATGTCTTTGGATGTTACAACATATACACTAGTATCCACCATCAGGATGGTATAAAAGCCGTAGAATACTATCTAGGCACCAGACCGATGTACCTATATCAGCACAATAAGATGTTAGTCAGTATGATCACATTTTGTTTAGAAAATAATTTCTTTAAGTTCCAAAATCAGGTATTTCAACAAATCCGGGAGTCGCGATGGGGGCCAGCTTCTCGCCCAGTTATGGCTGTCTCCATCTGGGATGGTGGGAGGAGCTGGTCCTCAAAGCAGATTTCAAGGAAATTTTGGATGAGCATGTAATTGTATGGCTAAGATACATTGATGATTTATTTGTGATATGGCGAGGCACGGAAGAAAGTGCACATAAATTCATCTCTGAAATCAATGTCAATAACATCAATCTGCATTTTACTGCAACCCTGAGCAGACAATCAGTGTGTTTTCTTGATGTAGAGGTATTTATAGCTGATCACAAAATTGAAACAAGACTGCATCATAAACAGATAGCGGGGAACACCATACTGCATGCCACCAGCTTCCATCCTAAGCATCTGATACACAGTATTCCTTATGGGGAAATGCTTAGAATTAGGAGAGTATGCAGTAATGATACTGACTTAGTCAAGGCCCAAAGCAATAGTAAAAGCAGGGGCCCCACAGTCCCGGGGACCGCTACCTCCCCAGGGCTAATTGTTTGAAGTGCAGGGGGCCACGCGGCCCCCCACAGCCACGGGGACTGTCACCTCCCCATGGCTATTTTTAATTATAATGCATGGGGAGGCTCCAGTCCCCCCATGCAGCTTCCGGGACTGCTCCCTAACTGGGGCTAATTGTGTGAAATGCAGGGGTCCAAATGGCCCCCCTTGCAGCCCCGGGGACCACCACCTCCCCAGGGCTATATACAAATAAGATGGGTGGGGGGTTCCTGTCGCCCCACGCAGCCTTGGGGACCACCACCTCCCCGGGGCTACTATACTTAAATGCAGGGGGGCACGTGCCCCCCCTTCGCTGCCCCGGGGACAACCACCTCCCCAGGGCTATTTTCAAAATGGGAGGGTGGCCGCGCGGCCCCCCTCCTGGAGCCGTAAATGGCCCTGCGGACCGCCGCCCCCCAGGGCCGGCTACAGCAATGTCCTGAGGTACCCACCCCCGGGACATTGTAGTTTGCTATGGGATGGTGGGAGCACTGCTCCTGCCATCCCATAGCAAACAGTGTGCTCCGGTTTGAACAAGCAAGAGCATTTTGCTCTCACTTGTTCAAAGCGGAGCACACTTTGCTTTTTACACCCAGGGAGCTGCATGTCAGCAGCTCCTTGGGTGTAAAAAGCAATGCAGGCTCCCGCAGGAGGTGGGAGCGGGTCGGGACTGCGGGGGCCTTCAGGCTCAACCCGCGGTCCCAAACAAAAGGCCATGCCCCGGGGGATGGGGTCCCTGGGCCGAAAATGGCCTGGAGAGGGGGGCAGCGCGGCCCCCATCCCTTTAAAAAAGAAATGGCCAGATCCCAAGGGATGGGGTCCCCAGGGCCAAAAGTGGCCTGGGAAGGAGGGGCTGTGCGGCACCCCTTCCCTTTTTGTATTATAAATTAATGAAGGGCGAGCTCTGGAGGATGGGGATCCCAGGGCAGAAATCAGCCTCGGGAGGGTGCCGCACAGCCCCCTCCCGTTTTATTTTATTGAAATGTAAAAAAATGGGTCAGGGGCCGGGTGATGGGGTCGCGGGGCTCAAAAGGGTCAAGGGAAGGGGGTCACGCAGCCCCCCTTCCTTACAAGACAAAAAATCAAAAGCCGGCAACTCGCCGGAAGCCTAGCCCCCTTTCTCTACTACTCTGCAAATGTGCCTCCTGGCGTGCTCTTGGTTGAGGGATGAAGTCCACTTCACTGCTGAGGGTCCTTAGGGGCCAACTAGCCCACATGTTACCTCTAGTAAGCCCCACATAGTGGGATTGCTGAGAGGTGGTCGCAGACCACACCCCTTTCTCCACCACTCTTCAAATGTGCCTCCCGGTGCACTACTAGTTGGGGGATAAAGTCCCCTTGGCTTCAGAGGGACCTTGGGGGCCAAGAAGCCTTCACTGCTGACATCTCAAATGACATCACTGATGATATCAGTGATGACATCATCCAGTGACTGTGAGTGTTTTAAAAAAAGTATATATATACCTAGGTGTATCGGTGAATCAGTGGGTGTATGAGTGACTGTATGGATGACTGAGTGGGTGCATGACTGACTGTATAAGTGAGTCATTAGGTGTCTCACTGAATGTATGGGTGAGGGACTGGTTGTGTGAATGTGTGTATCTGTCTGTCAGTTGATGTCTAAGTGGGTGTATGAGTGTGTCAGTGGGTACGTGAATGGCTATATGGGTGATTGATTGGTTGTCTGACTATCTCTGGGTGTATGTGTGTGTAGGTGAGGAGGTGAGGAGGTTTGTAACTGCCTATATGGATGAGTCAGTGGATGAGTCAGTGGCTTTATGGGGTAGTGAGTGCATGTGTGAGAAGCTGTATGGATGATTGAGTGTCTGTATGGCTGTGTTGGCGATTCAGTGCTTGTGTCAGTATGGGTGAGTAACTGGGTATGTGAAAGGCAGTATAGGTGAGTGACTGGGTATATGAGTGACTGTATGTGTGAGTGAGTGAATGTGAGAGCGGCTATATGGATGAGTGCATGCTTCTGTCAGTGACTGTATAGGTGAGTGACTACGTGTTGCTATTTGTATGAGCAAGTAAGTGGGTGTGTGTGTAACTGTTCAGGTAAGTAAGTGGCTGTGCGATTGACTGTATGGGTGAGTGTCTAGGTGTGTGAGTAGTTCTATGGGTGACTCACTCAGTGTGTGAGTATGGGTATATGAGTGGATATGTCAAAGGCTGTATTAGTGAGTGAGAGGGTGTATGAGTGGCTGTATGGGTGAGCAAGTGGATGTGTGTGTAGATCTATGAAACAGTGAATGGGTGTGTACGTACTGGTATGGCTCTGTGAATGGGTTTGTGAATGGTTGTGTTGGAGTGGCAGTGGGTGTATAAAAGATTCTATAGGGGTGTGAGTGGGTGCATCAGAGATGCTGTGGATGATATCATCACTTATGTCATCAGTGATGTCATTTGAGGTGTCATGAGTGATGTTGTAAGTGTTGTCACTGACCATATCATGAGTGATGTAATATGTGAGGTCATAAGCAGTGCATTGCTGGGGCGCGAGTTATAGTTAACTCAGGTAACTGTAACCGCTACATTTCTCTGATTTTGTATGAGTAAAATCTGACCCTAACTATAACGTCCCTATAACCTTTGGGTTTTTTAGTGAATTTCTAGGGTTTTTTTAAATTCTATTTGCTAACCATAATGTCCTTGTAACCTTTGTTTCTTTCAGTGAATATAATATATATATACTTATATATTAGCCTGGAAATTCAACTAAAAACTCGGTTACAAGACAAGCAGCAGGTGTTAGGTGGCTCTACTGCATGTGTTGAGCCCCCAGTTGTGCGGAAGTGGCTGGACTAGATCACTGGTGCAGCTTCCACATCGGGAGCTCCCCGCTTCACCTGCCACCGCACCCCACATTTTCAGGGAAGCCTGTGAAGGCTTAAACAACATTAGACTTGGATACAGATTTGGACTCAGAGTCGAACCGACTAAGCATCCCGACACTCCTTATTCGTAGGGGTGATTCAGGGTGTGTTCAAGGCTTTAAGGCCTTAAGGAGGTGATTGTGCACTCCGGTGGTGAGGAGACGAGAAAAGCAAAGGAAGAAAAACCTGTTTGCGCACGTTTTTACCGAAGTAGTTACAGTCTGGCCAGCCAAGGGGAGGAGGTGAGGATGCCACTTAGGACATCATTGAGCAGTAATATCACCCTCGCTCCACCTGAATTGTCTAGAGTCCGCATATTGGGCCAGTACTGATAACAGGGTATATAAGGCCCTCCCCTGTGGGAATAAGATGAGACAAACTTGTGCCAAGGCCAGGCTGGAAAAGACTGGAAATGCCTCAAATAGGATCAAGGGGGCAAAGGACTCTCTTAAAAATTATAGGTAGAGTATGGCCACTATTTCTAGTAGTGTGAACAGGGAAGCTGGAGCTTACCTGCAACCGAGCAAGCAGAATTATAGTGAAGGAGACAAGGGGTACATATATTACCAGATACAAAAAAATGGCAACAGCTCAAAGAGAACAAGCTCTGTCAGAGCCAGATCAGTCGGAGGAGAATCCCACTCCTACAAATTTGCTAAAATGATTTGATCTACCCCTCCACAGTTATGACCCATAATCGCCACATGCATAAGGACAAGAATAAGGGGAATAAGACAATCTGCGTAAAAGGAGCTAAAGTACACGCATGCAAGGATCTGGGTGATTTGTGTGATCTAAAACACGTTGTCAAGAGTAATTCGCAAGAAGAAATAAAGCAAATTTTTGGGTTCAATCCGACAGCCATGATAAATCAGAAAGAGAAAAAGTTATAGTAGGAAGTGGAGGAAGGGCATACTAATGGACAAGAAAGTGTAAGGGAATGGCTTAACCAGAACTGGGAAACCAAACAGAGTATGAAAGAGAGCAACACACAGAATGCAACACAAGCTGAACTCCATAAAGAAAACATAAACTCTATCCACTGGGTTGCAATTACTTCAGACACTGGAACAAGTGAAATTAATTATCAAACAAACAAATTCCGGAGGGATAAAAGCTGGGAATACCGGAGAGCTGGCAGTCAAACATGCCTGCCAACAAGGAACTCATGGGACAAGAAGGCCCAAGTTGGGACCCCAGAACGTCTGAGTTTTCAAAGCTTGCTAAGCTCTCAAAGTTCCCAGCCATATAGAAATATGGAAGGATATCACAACATGGAATGAAGAAATCCAGAAACTGGAAACCACAAAAGAAAACAAAAGGAGTGCGAAGAGATAGACATATGTAGTACATTTGAGCACAAGGCTGATGTAGATAGAACGGAGAATCCCATAACAGATAACTGAATATAACAGCTCAAATAATAAGGATCAGTTTAGGACACCAAATCCAATAACTCATCAATTGGATTCCCAAAGTCCCAGCTTTCAAGAGAATCTTAATAGGAAATGATAACCATCAGAAGCTGCAATAGATCCATCAGTAGCCACATTACTTCAAAGACAATGCTCTTAACCTCTGTAGTGGAACTCAATTGCTAGATATGGAAAGTAAATTGACAATAAAAATGGAGAACGTACCTTTGGGGATACACTGTTTTTGTGGTGACATTATTGATAAGCTGGGGTAACTGCCGAGCATCATTCAGTCTATGATAATGGGATAGATGCAGATTAAAAAGGATAAGAGATAAGACCTTAACAGATCGAGAAATTCCAATAGTTGTTTAGGATACTGAACACATGAGCAACATCATTGGGACCAAAATGATATATTAACAAACTGGAATCATTTAAGTGAGTCCATCAGCCCTTTTCGAACATGAGAGAGAGGAAAGATATACAAACACCACCTAAAATCAGTGTGAAGAAATAAAAGAAAATTCAAACAGTAACATAACGAAAAATGAAAATTCTGGGAACTTAGAGTTGTCCCAAATGGGATCCCCAGCAAATTATTAATGAAGAATAAAAAAAGGCCCAAAAAGCTTTTCATAAAGAAAAAGAGCAATAATAGAGGTAATCTCCAACTTGTTTACCCCATTAAATCACAGAGTGATCAATGTCATGTGTTGGACACTTCATATCAAATCTGAGTAGTGATGGAACAAGTTATCACTCTTCAACCAGAAACAGGGCAGGAAAAGGAATATTCAGAAGGACAAATAGGAGCTACAGCAACCACTTCTGATGTGCAACCTGTAGAGCAGAGCACTCAGAAGCACTACTGAATGCTCTGTCTCAGGTTTTAAATCAGTTGGAGCGAATGTAGCATGTAATGAAAAGGAGAAGGAAACGGAAGTGAGTGAGAGGGGTCAAGGAGGCACTGACAAAGCATCCAGTAGTCTGTTTAGCAGAGAGCCATGGATTCAAAATGGAAAAAGATACTCGACTGAGTAAAAGCCTGAGTGACATACCGAGGGGCTGCTCCTTCTTATTCTGGCCCCAGTATCCCAGTAAAGGTATGCATGATATATTGAAAAGAGGAAACATATTACAACTATTTGCTGCAATTCCAAAGCTGTCCAACATCAAGTCCAGAGATAGAGATATAGATAGTGTGGCTTTTTTCGAGGATAAAACTCAAAATGGACAAGGTGCATATAGGGTGTATGAAAATAAGTTGCTATGATATAACCTCATTAAGTCAGAAAGGAAAGCATTCACAGACTTGAGAATCGATATAGACCATGAGGATAAGAAGAAACACCATATACTCCTAAGATGGCTCAGTTATAAACAGAAAATCGTCCCAAGCAAAGAGAAAACAGAGACAGTATGCACTGGGAGCCCAGCAAGAAATTGGGAAATGGGGAAACTTCACTACAGTTCAAGATAGGCTAGGGAACAGTTTGCTCAACCAGGAATATTCAAACGTAAAGAAGCATCCGATCCAAATCCTAAAGAGTGAAGAGGGTTGCCCGGAATTCTATCTTCACTTTTGGCCAGACGTTAGCTAGATAATGACTCTGGGAATAATCAAGACATCAATAAGTAGCTACTCCTGGTCCCCCTAAAATTGGCTGTAGCAAACAAACTAAAAACAGATCCACCATACAAAGGTGGTTCAAGGAATTCTCTAAAATGTGTCTGCAGGAAACCTGGGTCAAAAATAGCATGTTACTACCAGGGATACCTCACAATGATATAGCCAGCAGTTAAACTTTTGAAACACATAAGATTCTTAGGTGGTTTAGCTACATGCATCTTTTGTAAGATACATATTACATGGTCAACAGTTGAGATACCATCAAATTACATTCACGCGATTGATATCAACTTCCAAAATGGCCATAATTCAGGATTATACTAATAGTCTATAATGTATACACACCACCTGATCAGGTCAGGAAGAAACTGGCCCAGGACATACTGCTTCATCATTTAAACGAACATTAAACAGTTTATCCAGATCATGATTTTATAATCACAGGGGACTTAAATTAGGTACTTTCATTAGAGCTCATGCAAGCCCCAGCCATGTATGAATTAAAACTGCACCACAAGATCCCTGAAATGGTACATATTCCTACCACGAATGGTAGAAGTAACACAAAGTACCGGGAAAGCATCTTTCACCGGGACTGATTAATTTAAAATGAAGTTTTGAGCCCTATATACCTGCAAAACCAATGCATTTGTTGGGCGGTTCCGCCAAAGTTCTCGACTACACCCCAGTATCACCACATCTGCTGAAGCAGATAGCATCGTTCCAAAAATTAATTAGCAGTAAAAGTGACCATTACCCACAGGCAATTTAAGGTAATTTCCATGGTTGAGGAAATTATAAGTCTTGCAGAATAAGTCATGTTCAGAGTGTGGAAACAAGATTAAGAGAAAATCTTCTATGAGTTTGCTGAATGAAGATCCAGCAATAATCCCATTTTGGAATACAATTATGAAATCATTGGTTGATCACCAGCAAGAAGCACACCACACTAGAACCATGTTGCAAAAACCGGATACCCGGTGGCAACCCAAAACAAGGAATAATCTCTCATGGTACACCAAGGACCTAAAAATCCTTTGTAAGGCTCTTAACAAACAATTAGAACTGACATTAGGGTGAGTTAAAGGTGGAGAAAAACCTGACTATAAAGCAACTTACAAGACATTATAAAACAAAATGCTGGGTAGCAAAATCGGCATTTGAGGCCAGGAGATGGTTTGACATCAACAAGTGGGCTCACACAAGGGATAACACCACTTTTTGAGTTAGGTCACAATCTAGACTCCCCTGATTTTCAAATAAATAATATTGGTGAGACCTCATGGAAGACATATTTGTCACACTCTACTACATTGAATCTCTGCCTAAAGTAACTGTGAGTCCGTCCAACAGCTCAAGTGTGTCTTCGAATCATAAGCTAATCATAGGAGGAATGGAAACCAAATATCATATACCCAAGGAGGGCACACAAAAGTCAATTGTTAATGTAAAAAATGTCTTGATACCATGCAAAAATGCCAATATTTTTTTTTTTAAAGTCAATTGTTTACTACGGATTACAAGTGCTAACATTGTCAAATCAGTAACAGCCCTTACATGTAGTGGTGCTCCAGGACCAAATGGAGTCCCTCCCACAGTTTTTAAACAAAACTTGAACTCCTGGAAAATCCCCTTGCTAACACTCTACAACAGGATCCTGGCAGCAGGTATCATTCTGGATAACTGGTGGGGCACAAGTTCTACACCCCATCAACTAGAAGAGTTCTATAAATATTCCTCAAAACTATAGAACAGTAGCTCTTTTGGACGTGGAAGCAAAGGCGTTTGCCAAAATTCTGCTAGAGGAATTGGAAGACTGAATTGTGAGCTAAATCATTCTTCCTAGACTCCAGACTGTGAATCCTTGGAATATATCATGGATATAAATCATGTAACAAACAAGGCTACAAACAGGGGTCAACACTATATGTATGTTTTGGACCAATTTTTATTTATTTAGTTTCATCATGGTGGTGCAGTACAGCATAAACAGACACAGTGAACCCATCATGAGTTTCTTACAAGTATTGCAAAATTGATAATCTGGCAGGAGTAATTGGTTCATAACATGAATACATGAACATTGGAATGATTGCTGTGTAGTGTTGAGGGAGAACATGGCGACCAGGATATTGGCAAGTCACTAGAGCGCCGTCATATCAGAAACCTACCACCATTTAAGATTTAACCCCCCCTGATTTGAAAAATGGAGAGATGGATGAATGTGCCTTACCGTGCAGGCTGAGGGCACGGAGGAGCTGTTTGTGACCTGCAGAACCAGCACGAGTACATGCTGGTCTGAAAATACCCTCCAGCTCAGGAAGAGCTGCAGGGAAGCAGTGCGAGGTCTCCTCCGGGGAAATGGGGGCAGCATAAGCACAAGTGCGGATCCTGTGGTGCACACAGAGAAACGAGGAGACAAGGTGCATACAACAGACAAGCAGGACAAGGCGGTCGGCAGCAGAAAAGCAGAAGTTGGAGTATTTGCAATGCAGACACCATCCTCTGACGCCGCATCGCCTAGTTGGCAATGCAGCGAGCGCAAGGTGAGTGGTTTTATTTATTTATTTATTTATTTTCCCTATCCCATCGTCTGTCGACTTCCCCGCCCACCCGACCGCTCTTAGCTGTACCGGCCGCGCCTCGATACAGGAGAAGTTGGAACAACTGGAAAACAATTCAAGAAGAAATAACTTAAGTATTTTGAATGTCCCAGAGGGGAAGGAAGGTGATGACTTAAAGGCATGTGTTGTTTCATAAAAGTAGCGACCCAGATTGATGATAAGGATGAAGATATAGCAACGGATATCCAGAGAGTGCATAGAAATCCATTCTTAAAAATTCCAATGAGGGGGCGTGGCTTTGCACCAGCCAAGATGGCTGCGTAGTTTAAGAGCTCCGCTGCGGCCCTCCCGTCCTCGGCAAAATACGACACTGTCCAGAGGGCTCCACACGGCAAAGTCCGCCTAAATGGCCGTGCTGGAGGGGGGCACCAGGCTGGGCCAAAGCGGGCCGTGATCGACGCCAGAAGAGGCTCGACGGCGACAGGTCCGTGTGACCGAGATGTGGCTTGGGGAACGCACGGAGGGAGGAGCCCTTTGAGGTTCGGCTGAGACCCGTGGCACCGGACTGATCGCAATAGAGAGGGGTCTGGGACCCCTGGAGCCCGTCTGGAGCTGCGGCGACCGCTAGCTCCACAGCGTTCTACAGCGGGACAATGGGTCCTTACTAGCCGGAGGACAGAGTGTCAGGTGAGGCCGAGCCCCGGCGAGAGACCCAGCGTAGCAGCAGAGACCGCGAAACGTTCTTTTGACTCGGTGGTCCCCTCCATAGGGAGCCTCCCCTAAAAACACAGCTCGGCTACTCTGGGGCCTTTCCTCTCCCGGCTGCGGAGGCGCCGGTTAAAACACCTGGAACAACGAAGAGAACCAGACTGCAGTGGTGAAAAACCCATACTGCGAGGCCTACAGGCTGCTGGCTGAACGACGGGCCGGGGGCCCGGGATCATTGCCGGACTGTGACGGAGGGCGCTGAGGTGTGCGCCTGATGGGTCCCTGAGAAGGAGGACATCCCCGGGAGAGAAGCCTGCTCCCCCTGGCGCTGTTCTCCCTCCCCCCTCAAATACAAAACAGGAGATAGTTGGGGTCCCCTAAACAAGTGACCGCATTACAGCCTAACAGCCCACAATAAACTGAGCCAGGGTAGCCACATAAGGAATCCCCTCGACCAGGCCCACGGCAATGGTAGAAACTCGAGTGACCTAGCAGGAGGAAGTGCCCTGGAAGCTGCCGGAGGAGGCAGGCCCAGATTGAGATTCGTGGCACCTCTCTCCCCACTTGCCCCTGAGGAAAGGTACAAAATGTGCCCGAAGAGCGCCCCCCGCAGCAGACCAATAAACTTGATAAATACACAGTACCCAGGGTATCGATGGCGGAAGGGGCAGCTGCGCAGGGAATCCAGGACCCGACGGAGCCCTCACTAGGGGCAATTATGGCTGCAATCCAAGAACTGGGAACGACGCTAGAATCCAAAATGGATAAGATCCCAATTGAGGTGACCTTACTGAGAGCGGATTGGAACAAAACTTCTGAAAAAGTGGGAGCAGCAGAAACAAATATCACTGAACTACAAGCCACTTCCCAAGGAATGGAAAAACAGATACAACATCTCACACAATAGCATAGGGTGATGGCGGCGAAGCTGGAGGGCCAGGAGGGACGAGCCCAAAGAAATAACATCAGGGTGGTGGGGTGCCTGAGGGGGTGGAGGGCCCGGATGTGGGACTATTTTTGGAAGACCTCATACTTAACCACCTCAAACGTAAGCGCCTATCGAACTTCTTCTCTGTAGAAAAAGCACATAGAGCGCCGGTGCCACCGCCAAAACCGGGGGCCCCGCCACGGACCAAAATTGCATGTATCCTCTACTTCCGGGACCGCTACATAATCCTGCAGATGGCCCGCACAAAGGGCGACCTACCCTATGAAAACTCATCAATCCGGTTCTTCCCGGACTTCACCCTCATGGTTCAGCGGCTACGGCGCACCTTTGACGAGGTCAAGAGAATACTAAGATCGAAAAATCTCAAATACATGATGCTATTCCCTGCCAAGCTCAGAGTCCTAGACAATGACAAATCCTGGTATTTTACAACACCTGCTGAGGTTTGGGAGTGGCTTAAAGGAGGGCAAAAAACAAATCATCAACGGCAACAGGACCCGGGCCACAGACAGGAGGACCGGGGGCGCTCCTTTTCTGGAGGAGCTCATACAGATGCGACAGAAGCACACATACTCTCTGGAACTGACGCCGGGCGCCGACCGGCTGGAGGGAGGGAGAGTGAAAGAGCCCCCGAATAACAATGAATACTGGGCAACCACACCTAGCCCGGTAGACAAAAGTGGAGCAGAACAAAAAGACTTAAAAGGTAACCGGGGTTTAGCTGATACCTGAAATTGATTACTGGAGTGGGGCCCATGAATTTGGACAACATGTGACATGTATGGTTAATTACTGAGAGCGGGAGGGCGTCTGCATACACATGCGCAGCGGAGCCAGCCAACCCCAAGTTGTAGTTAAAATGGTTCTAATGGGGCGCAGGCGCTCTGCAAATTGGGGAGGTGGGTAGTTCTAAACCTACAGTGCAGGGTAGCAGGGAGGGGGGCAACTACAAAGGAGACTAGATTTTTACACACAAGGTTATGTTTGTTACATGTTATCTTTGTTTTACACATTGATCCATCATTTCAGACTAGGCGCATCAGGTAGCAACTAGGGGAGGGAGGGGTGAAGAGGGAGGTGGGAATGGAACCTCAAACGCTAAACACCTAGACATAGATAAAGCACCACAGTCCATGACCGCACTGAAAATTTTGACTTGGAATGTGAATGGTCTGGGGGACAAAATTAAACGGACTATGGTCATGCAATACCTACGTAGGCACTCCCCTGATCTGGTCCTCCTTCAGGAGATGCATTTGCAAGGCAATCAATACCTAGCACTCAATAGATATGGTAACACTTTGGTAGCTCATGCAGGCTTTACAGCAGGATCCCGAGGTGTGGCGATATTGGTTAAAAACTCGGTGCCTCTGATAAAGGACCGCACCTGGCAGGACCCACTGGGCAGATTCAGGACATTAACTGGGACATGGAAGGGGCGAAACCTCAACTTATGTTCAGCATACACCCCACCAAAACTCCATGCAGACACCCTCACTGAGCTAAGCAAAATCTTACTAGAAATGCCGCCAGGAGTGCTCATACTAGTTGGGGACAGGAACGCGGTAATGTCACACGAGTTAGACAGAACTACAGTGCCGGCCCGAATAGGAGGGGCAGAGCCCCTGTGGGTATTTGCGAAGGCAATGGGCCTGTCGGACCTATGGAGACTGCACAACCCGACCAGTAGACAGTACACACATCTTTCCGCGCACACAGCTCCGGGTCGCGTCTAGATTATATCTTCATGCAATGCATGCATGTGGGACACTACTGAGGGGCGCAGCACAAAGCCAGAGGCCTCTCTGATCATTCACCAGTAGAGGTTCTACTCCAGGACCCAGTCGGAAACTACACCACACCCGCACGCATAGCACGCATAGCACCCTGGCACTTCCAGAATACAGAATTCCAAGACAAATTCAGAGAGCGAACACTGCAA
Source organism: Calotriton arnoldi (assembly GCA_963921515.1). NCBI lineage: Eukaryota > Metazoa > Chordata > Amphibia > Caudata > Salamandridae > Calotriton > Calotriton arnoldi. The sequence continues at coordinate 838,806 of CAWUFW010008542.1, forward strand.
TAATTCGATGAAATTATGGGGTTGGTAGACTCACACTCCACTCTGTGGGAAGCATACAAAGCGGCGGCGAGGGGATTCTTGCAAGCAACGATAGGGGGCATTAAGAAAGAGAGGCGCTCTAAGTGTAAAACGCTAGAGCAAGAGATAGAAACAATAGAACAAACCACCTGTAGTGGCGAGTCAGAGGCTCGTGGGCTGAAACACACAATACGCCTTAAACAAAGGGAACTTCAGGATTTAGAGGAGGAGACGGCGCACCAACATGCAATAGCTACGCAAAGGCGGCTATACGACTTGGGGGACAAGGCCAACAAACTTATTGCATGGCTGAAAAGGCGAGATAGGGAGCGTAACTGGGTCGCGGAAATCTGTATGGCAGATGGTACAAAGCGAGGGTCGGGAGCAGACATAGCTGAGGCATTTGCGTCTTACTACGAGTCTCTCTATCAATCAGTGACAGCTAGATCAGGGGACGAAAGTATGGAACTTCTCAGAGATATTTACCTGCCAACTCTTTCAGATGAAGATAGGGATGCCCAAGATTGTGACTTAGCAAAGGAAGATGTGGAAGGGGCCATCCAAGACTTACAGTCCAGGAAGGCGGCCGGCCCAAATGGGCTACCCGCAGAACTCTTTAAATGTGTACCAACGAGGGTGGGGCAACCAATGCTGGACATGTTCAGACCGCACTGACCAAGGGATGTCTGCCCGAGGACCTAAGATTAGCTGCGATAGTAGTCACCCCCGAAAAGGGCAAGTCCGCAGACCTATGTGACTCCTACCGGCCTTTATCCCTCCTTAACTTTGAAACCAAAGTCCTTGCAAAGGAGCTGGCAAACCGACCTATAATCTCCACCTTAATACACCCAGACCAGTCTGGGTTCATACCCCACAGAAGTTCCCGACTTAATCTCAGACAACTATATGGTGTAATCCACGCCACGACGGCACACCCACATATACCTGCCGCTCTTATGTCATTAGATGCCCGAATGGAATTTGATAGCATCGAATGGCCCTATCTCAACGCGGTGCTACTCAGGCTGGGATTCAGACCACACTTCTGTGCCTGGGTTCGTCTCTTGTACCAATGCCCGAAAGCCTGTGTGCGGGTAAATGGGTCAACTTCGAGGACGTTCACACTCCACCGGGGCACACGACAAGGGTGCCCGCTATCCCCAATATTATTCGCATTAGCATTAGAACCATTAGCGGCAGGAATCCGAGGAGACCCCTTAATCTGGGGCATAGACATTGGAGGGGGATGGGAGGAGCGTATATCGCTGTACGCAGATGATGTACTGCACTACTCACACAAACCCAAACAAACGTTCCATAGACTAATAAATATAATTCGACTCTTCGGTACCTACTCTGGATACCGGATAAATTGGGACAAATCTTTCATCTTTACTGTCATGGGCGAACTCCCACCACTCACAACTGATGGTGTGGCCCTGTCACAACATGATAAATTCAAATACTTAGGCATATGGATCACGAGGACAGCTGAGGAATTCCTAAGTCTCAATATATATTCCCAATTAGCGAGGCTGCGCGGGGACACAAAGCACTGGCGGAGCTTGCCGATCTCCCTTCTGGGTAGAGCGACACTATTTAAGATGATGGCCCTACCGCGCTTGCTCTACGCCCTGCAGAACACCCCATATAGGATCCCAGACTCCTTTTTCAGGACTATCGAGGGGGAACAACGCAGCCTCCTGTGGGAGGGCGGTAAGCCTCGGATAGCATTGCACAAGTTACAGTGCGGGGTATATGAGGGCGGACATTCGGAGCTACTACCTAGCGTCACAACTGGTCAACATTAATGGCTGGTTCTTTGCGCCACAGACAGAACTGGCATATAGGATTGACAGATATGCGATGGAGAGCGGAGGGGAATCTGGCGGCCCTCTACCGCAGGCATCGGGGGAAGCCACTGCTACCACATACACGAGGTCGTACAAGCGTGGTGATCAACCACTAAGCTGCTGGGGTGGGACTCGAGATTGACTCAAAACACACCACTTTGGGAGAGCGATGCACTAGGCGACATGGGGCACCTACAGGGATTCCACAGGTGGAGCCTGATTGGTCTGGACATCATCTGGGACGTATGGCGGGGTGGGAGAATGCTCACCTTTACGGAACTCGAGACTGAATATCAAATGGCCGGCAATGAACAATTTTGCTAATTACAACTAAGGCATGCCCTACACCGTTACATACCAGAAGGAGAATCCATACCCGACTATTCCCCTCTAGAGGACCGACTATTACTCGACCCTATGCAAGACAAAGCAACATCCCTAACCTATCAGAAAATAATGAATAATCTTCCAGATCCCCTGGTCTCACTGAGAGCCACCTGGGAATCTGACCTGGGACTACTGGAAGACGATGATTGGCAGGAGGCAATCCAGAGCCCTAGGGAGGTCGCCATATTGGCAAGATTTAGATTGATCCAACTGAGAGTCCTGCACAGATCTTACACCCATCGGACGCTCCATCACAAATTGGGTTGGTCGGACTCAGATCACTGCATCAGGGGGTGCGGAGGGACAGGCAATTTCTTCCATATTATCTGGGAGTGCCCCAAAATACAACGCTATTGGACTCAGGTCACTGGAGTGATGTCTGAAGTACTGGGCATGCACATACCTCTAGACGCGCGCTGGCACTTACTGGGCATCACTGGCGAGACCAGGTTGCCATCTCACACGAAAACCTGGCTTGGATTAGCCTTAGGGGTGGCAAATCGCAATTTAGCCAGATTGTGGGGGGCACGGGAAACAGCAAAGCTCTCCAGCTGGAAGCAAGATTTAGACTGGTGTTGCCTGGCAGAAAAAGCTGTCTACCAAAGTTGGGGACGCCCTAAAAAATGGGAGAAAGTATGGGGTCCATGGGAAAAGTACAGATCCTAGTTAGACGAAGATACGATTGCTGGGGAGGGAGTAATAGCCCCACAAAAACAACTGGGGGGCTGGCGACCCCTCTCTGCTACATGTAATATTGTATCCTTTCTCTTAGAACTGCTGATGGCGCCAAATGTGATCACTGATTATGATGTTGGGATGTTTGTTTGTTTGTTTAATAAAAAGAATAAAAAAAATAAAAATCCCAACCAGTTAAACCCAGGAAGATTCTTTTTAACTTTCAGACTTATGCCCTGAAGGAAAAAATACTCTGAAATGCATTGAGAATGTAGACCTGAAGGGGTAATGACTTCTCCTTTGAGATTAAAGACGACTTATCTTGAGCCATCTTAGAAAGGCTATGGGAGCTGGGGAGGCGCCTAGAAGAATTAAAAAAGGTAGGGGCCACGGCACACCTTAGATATCCTGCCTCACTAAGAGTCATTCATAATGACAAAATGCATACCTTAAGAAATCATAGCGAGGCAGATGAGTTGTTAGACCCTAAAAAGAACGGAGGGGCAGAAGTCTAATCTAACCTGAAGAGGGTTGGCAAGATAGCAGTATGGATGTGAGTGTTAATGTAGGCTCTTGCTCACCCCATTTGGTCTCCCCCTTCTCTTTCTCTTTAGTTTTTAATTTCCCTGGTTTATATTTTCTTTGTTTTCTTTTCTTCTTTTTTAGGTTACTGTAGGGGGGTTCACATATATATTTAAACTTCCATTAAAGGTGGTAAGCGCCAAGAAGCGCAATAGAACTGACTAACATCTAGTCCATGAGGAAGCAGAGATGGGTTCTTCAGGGTGAGCGGGGGCGCAGGCAGGGGCAAGTCGGGGAGCACAGGGAGGGGAACATAAGGGAAAAAAATCATAATAAATTCCTCAAACACCTCAGCGAACCATGATTCAATTAGAAGAGAAACAATTGCCCAGGTATGGAGCAGAGAGGTAGAACTAGCGACATGTTAACTCTGATATTAACGTGGAATGTTAATGGGTTACGCACAAAAGGGAGGAGGGATAAAATCTGGTGAAAAACGAGTGTGTTGAGCTATTAAAAAAACAGTGATGGGTACAGCAGTTGGTATGTACGGATCAGAGTGTGAATATTAGAGGGGTGGCAACATTGGTGAAAAAACAGGTGAAGGCGCATATACTGGAAATGGTTGTGGTAAAGGAGGAAGGTGGATCATAGCAAAAACTAATCTATATGATAGATTGATAGCACTGGTTGGATATTATGGTCCGAATTGTGACGAAACAGAGTCACTTAAATCTGTTTTTACAAATCTGTTGGATTTTCTGTATCTTATAATTATGGCGGGAGATTTCAATATGATGTTGGACTTGAAATTAGATAATTCAATCAAAAGCAGAGCAATAACTACCCCTAAAGCACAGGCCTATCTAAATAGCATGATAAAGCAATATTCCCTCTGTGAGCTATATAGGGAAAGGGATGAAGGATTGCAGGGTGCCTCCTTCCACAACAAGAAATATGGGCATAGGTTGAGAATAGATTATTTTTGGGTGGACTTGGGTTTGAAAGAGGATATTCAGGATATCACATATCTGGGGGCCCATTTCTGCAATAGTATTAATGATCAAGCATACCATCAAGCTCCCAGAAAGAAGATGGACTCTAGATTGCACTATACTAGGAGATAAGGAGGTAATGGACTCCTTAAAAATAGAGAATGAAGAATTTCTTCAAATTAATGTAGGGTCAGCACCCACAGAGGTGGTTTGGGATGCCCTCAAATCCTTCATTAGAGGGAAGATTACTAGTGTTATTTGCGTTAGAAATAGGAGGTATAGAAATGAGGTGAGGCATCTAGAGGAGGTATGGGGACTCTAGACCAAGACCTGACTAAAAGCATAGGGGAGGACAGGAAGCTCTTGTTAGAGAAAACGCTGTGTATATTGAAAGAACAGATGGAAGACATTCTCAATACTCAGATTAAAAATCGGTGGGATTCTAGCAAGCTGACCCATTTCGAATATGGGAAGGAGCAGGGAGGGTATTAGCCTGGAAGATTAAAGCTGACCAAAATAGAAATCTGATTAAGGAAATCGAGTGTGGGCAGTCGGGGGTCAGATTGACAAGTGGGGCAGAGATAGAGGATGCCTTTAAAAGTTACTTTCAGGGCTTATATTTGCAACCCTGGTTGGTAGCGGATAGTCTAAAAACTCTTGACTCAAATGAGCAGAACCTTTTAAACTAGGCCCTTACTCAAAATGAGGTCTGCAGAGCCATGCAGTCAATTAAAGGGGGTAAAGCTGTGAGGCCAGATGCTATAAAAGTAGAGCTATAAAAATCCTTGGAGATGTATTGATCCACAATATGACATCTATGTTTGGAGAGATTTCAGAGCAAGGAATGAATTTACCAAAATCCTGGAATGTGGCGAAAATGACACCTATTTTAAAACCAGGAAAAAACCCTGCTTGTTGTGATTCATACATGCTGTTATCGCTCCTTAATAGTGACTACAAAATCTTTGCAAAAATAGTGGCAGGGAGACTGAGCAAAGTAGTCGGAGGGTTTTACACAGTGATCAGAATGGGCTTATTAGGGGAAGATATTTACATGAGCTAACGTATGTCCTTATAGGGTCTATTGACTTGGCAACTGCTCATTCAATTCCCTTAGCAGTGGTAACATTAGATGCCATAAAAGCTTTTGATAGGGTAAATTGGTCTACCATTTTAAAATGATACAAACTGGGGGATAACTTTTGTAGAGTAATACAGTTAATATATCAGGATCCCTCAGCAACAATATTAGTGAATGGGAACCTTAAAAATATGTAGAGGTACAAGACAAGACTGTATCACCCTTATTATTCAACCTCTATTTAGAGTCCTTAGCATATAAACTTAGAGTTGCAGTCAAAATCCTGCCTTTCGCTCACGAGGGTTGATAAGAAGGTCTTATTATAGGGTCAAGAATGATTTGCATATGGCTAGGTCTGAGGTGGCGAAGTGAGCTAAAGAACGATGATGGATTCAACACAGATCTGCGACTGGGGGTGAGTGTCTGAAAAGTTTCAGCGATCCGTCCATCATCTCTTTGTGTTTGCTTTGTTCGCCCTAAGTTGGCAGGGTATGGCCATTCATGGGTCCCTTGCTCACTTGGCCACTGGATTCAAGCTAGCCTGGCTGATGAGGAGTGTTACCCTGAGGCCGGTCCCAGAATGCTTGTTTCTGGTCCAGGGAAGACATGGCTTGGCAGTCGGGCTGGACTGTTCCCATGAGAAACAGTGTCAAGACTGATTTGCATATGGCTAGATCTGAACTGGGGTGGTGAAGGGAGCTAAAGAACGATGATGGATTTAGGATGATGGCCCTACCGCGCTTGCTCTACGCGTGAGGGGTTTTACACCAAAACAGGTCCCAGATGCTTGTTTCCGGCCCAGGGAAGACCTGGCTTGGCAGTTCAGGCTGGATTGTTCCAATGAAGAACAGGGTCAAGACTGATTTGCATATAGCTAGGTCTGAACTGGGGTGGCGAAGTGAGCTAAAGAACAATGATGGATTCAACCCAGATCTGTGACTGGGGGTGAGTGTCTGAAACGTTTCAGCGCTCCCTCCATCATCTCTTTTTGTTTGCTTAAAGAAGGGATGGGCACATCTGCCCTTAACTATCTTCAGGAGGGTTCATTTGGTGAAAATGGTGATACTGTCAAAAATCACTTTTCTCTTCAACACAATTCCCTTGCATTTTGAGAAGACACTGATTGTGCAGCAGGCTATAAATGCCTTTGGGCATACAAGGAGGTAAGACTTTCATAAAAATAACTGCATAGGAGAAGGGGGAAAGGGGGTTTACCCCTGCCAGATATCCAATACTATGCCTGGGCTTTCCACTTGACAAACACCAGAATGCTTTTTAATTCTTCAGATGATTGGAAATTGGGGACACTGTTTACTGTTATGCTAAAAGGAGTCAAGGTGGGTGCAGATAATTGCTCATTTAAGTTTGGAGACCCCAAATTCTTTAAAAAAGTTAAATTAAAAGTATTGCAAGCAATGGCCAGAATGTAGTTCAATATGTCAGTTGACTAAATTGGATTATTATTTTAATTTAGCCCCAATATGAGATTCACCAGGCATGCCGAAGTGCCTAAAGGACAAGTTAGCTCTACCAATAAGGAATGCGGAAATACGTCACTGGGGCAAACTTACTTGGGATGGTAAGCTTCTACCATGGGAAGACTTAAGTAAGATGCTGGGGGCAAGCTTTCGAAATTCAAGTGCCTACAATTGAAAAACTGGGAGCAAACTCGGAGAATGCTTTTGGGCACTGGAAACTACCTGTAAGAACATCTCATCAGGAAACTTCAAGGAAGCAAGGAAGTGTGAATCTGATACTGGGAATTGCAAGAAAGCATAGATGGAGATTTCAGTCAGGCAGAAGAGCTGTGGGGAGGATGCTTGCTGAGGGAGCAGTTACAAAATATGTGGCAAGTATCGATGCGCACATTATTCTCCATTGTTAAACCTGCTTTTTTAAGAAGAAACCACTTCTTTACACTTCACAGGGCATATGAGACACCGGAAAGCAGTAGCGGCCGGCATTGCTCGAGGGGTCACGGGGGGGGATTTCACAGGGGTGTCGCGGGGGGGGGATCGTGGGGAAATAAAAAATAATAATTTAATTTAATTAAACTTACCTTTCCGCCGGGTCACGCATCTTCTCAGTTCCTGCTCTCCTGCCTCCGACAGGAACAGGAAGCAGGCAGCCAAGCCCCTCCCCCCAAGCCAATCACAACGCTGCAAGCAGTGTTGTGATTGGTCGGGCCGCCGCCCAGCCAGGGGCTAATGGGGTGGGCATGTTTGCCATGCAGGCTGCAATGCAGCCTGCATGGAGAAGGGCAGAGTGCGCATGACTGGTTTGGGCAGTCCGAGAGGGTCGACCGAACAGTCTTTGCAAACTCAGGAGTGCGCAAACTACTCCTGCCCTGCTCAAAGAGCAGAGCAGCCCCGTCCACCCGCCCGCCCGCAATGCGCAAAGCAAACTTAAAATGGTAATAACTCAAAGTTATTACCATTTTATGTTTTGGCTTTCTCGCACTGCGAGAAAGCAGTCTGGTGACGCTCCTCCGCCCAAGTGGAGGAGCCGCCCCTGCCAGAAAGGCTGTCGAAGATGGGGAAAGGAAGGCCTGCTTAATGTGCAAAATGTGCTTCAGAAAACGCGACTGACGTCCACATGTTTATGCAATGTCCAGGATTTTTGAGGTTTTGGGATTAAGTGGGTAAGACCATTACAACCATTCTGGGGCTGCATGTTAAGGTAAGCCTTTCATTGATTATCTTTGGAGTGGTTGAGGGACTTACACAGGATGCCAGAGACCACCTTTTCTATTCTATTCTACTGCCGAGAAGGGAAATTTGTCGAGAATGGTTGAGTGATAGTCCCCCTCAACACGCCGAGTGGTTAGATGCCCTAATCTATGTGTCCAAAATGGATTTGATGGGGAAAGCATCCAAGAAGAAAGGTTTTTGGGGATTACTATCGAAGTGGCCAGGGGGGTAGGTGCGGAGGTGTAGGAATGCTAAGGGCATATATCTTGGCCAATGATTACACCCATATAGCTTTCCTAGCTGAGTTTGGTTTCTTTCCAATGCGGATGACGGTAATCAGACAACTTGAGAGAGACGCAGCCTCCTGGGCAATGTCTACACCCTCACCTGATCGTGGGCAAGAATCGACATAAAGCTCTGGGTAGTAGATATTGGAGTCTGAGGTGAATGAGTACACAAAAATGAATACATGAACATTTACAAACTGTAGGTCACAACAGTAGAAGTCGTTTACAGTGGATAGATGCCTTGCCTTGGGCAGAGTTAACCAGAACATCTTGTGGAGAAAGTTGAAGGAGTGGGACATATCGGAACAACTATTTACAGCAATTCAATTGCTACAAACCACACATGGGTCCATATAAAGCTGAGTGAAGGAACAACTGTATAACGAAAATTCCAACAAATAGAGGCATAAAATAAGGTTGTATGTTGGCACACGTTTTGTTCAAGCTATATATATATATCCCACCGGCCTTTTATCCACACTGGCCTCTCAGAAAACCTTTCCCCCAAAATTAGAGCGATAGCACATGCCTCTGTTACAATATGCTGATGGCACAGCATTGTTGGACCACATGGCAATTAGACTGCAAAGGCCAGTAGATGGCCTCATTCAATACAGTCATGAGAATTAATTCAAATTAAATCTAACAAAAACAAAAATCGCTCTCTTTTCAGGAAATATATGGATGCCTTCTCTAAATTGGCAAGGGCACAACTATTGTTAACGTCATGCACTTCATGGCTTCCGCAGCTCTTCACCAACATAAAACAATCTACGAGGAACACATTCTTAAGATTGAAATTTGTACTGGTACCCTTTAAATCCTTACAACCATGGAAGAACTCTCTGGTTGTGCTTGTTGTAGAGGGTGTGGCTATAGCGCTGAAACAATTGAACACATACTCTGCCTGTGCCCTCTCCTTAGAAGGAAGTATTTACACACCTTTCAATAGACTAGAAGTTAGGTCGATTATGGCTGCAATAACTGAGTGTCTAAGTGGCAAGGATCTTCAGCTAAGGAATCGTTTACTAAAATTCCTGGAGCTAGCCACACAGAAAGTTGAGAAACGTAAGTGCATACACTGACTTGCTCTCAGCATCAAAGGTTATGATGGACAGCTCGTGTGTGCTTCATCTCAGCAACACACTTATCATCCCGGGACTGCGGCCAGAAATATTCATGTGTGATCTGAGTAAGTCTCTAAAGGACGTATAAACAAGTTTAGTATTTTAATACTTTATATTCAGGTGCATAATTGTTGGGTTCTAGATTGTGAGCACTAAGAAGCACAGCACTTGGCACTTTATATGCAGAAAAGAATAGTTACAGGGCTCGAGACTGATGTATGCCTCTTGCCTTACGAACTGGGACAATATTGATGCCAAGCATAAGTAAATGCCCAGAGCGATTAGAGAAAAACATAGCAATTTGTTGAGTGCTTTTTGCTGGAGGGATTGTGAAATATACATTTTACTGTAATGATTTTATTACTGAAATTCTTAACATTTGCCTAGGTATTTTACTGTCATGGTTTTAAATAATCCTTCAATGAATTGACTTTGACTTCCTAGTGATTAAAGTACTTTTTATTTTGCCCTTTGTCCCTGTCTTTGACTATCCTAAACCAAACATATTTTAAACAAGGATTTTTAAATAATAAAGTTATTGTAAATCTATACATGTTTTTTAATGTCATTTTCATTCACATCTTACATATTATTTATTTCATGAATCATATTAATGCTGTTTTGTCATACACATTCTTAAGTCACATTAATAAGTCACTACAATTTCCAATAATTAACAAGGAGTGAAGTCTCTCTCCAGGAACACCAGAAGTGTCCAATATCATGGAATTCTCAAAAAAAGACATTTCAGAATGTATTGACATCGATACTCATCAATTAGTATTCATGTCAATTGCATATGTTGGAACTTCCATGGAAAATGTAATCTGATTAGACAAATACTAATGAAATGCAATAATATTATTTCATTATATTGACAATATATATATATAAAGTATTCTAAAATGACTCACGATTGATGACATGAAAATGCAAAAAATATCACAAATAGAAAAATAATCTGTAAAATACTTCCTACAGTGTACATTTAATTGTGTGCAACATTAAAGATGGAGATGGCTGCAACCGTACACAAAGCACTGACTCAGCAGTTAGCAAAGTTAACAAAACATTACCTAAACTGACTCCGATGCTTTCAGCTGTTTTGAGTGAAAAACACTCCGTGATCTTCAGAACTTCGACCTTCCAGCACAGTCATAGCCAACGAAGAAATTAGTTGTAGTGACCTAGGGCGGGGCACTAGGACCCTGCAGTGGACAATGGACCCTGAAGACCAAGAGGGAACCGGACACCACATCCGGTCAAGGAGGTGGGGACACTGCAGAGAAGAGGGGATCGTGGGCAGACGGACGAGAGCCGAGCTCTCCACAACATACGCATATACCTCACACATAATAAAGGTATTGAGAATCCTTACCTGTGTCCTGCGTGTTGATGTGCTGGGGCAAGACACGACAACTGGCGACGAGGGCGGGATAGTGGACACCGCGACGAAACGACGAAACCAGAAGCCACCAGGAGTCCACCCCGGTCCGCTGGCCAACGCAACAACCATCGTAGCAGCGGGAGACGGGAGAAGTGAAACGGAGCCAGGAGCCCACCCTGGTCCGAGTGAAGCAACAAGCAGCCAGCAGCAGGGAGCAGCGACGAAGCGGGAGCCCACCCCGGCCGCCAAACGAGCGGTAAGAGCAATCGCTGCAAGGAGAAATACGAAATAGAGGACGCGGCCGGGAAAGCGCCCATGCAGCAAGGAGCGCGAAGGAAAGTGAAAGAGAGACGCGCGTGTAGTCAAACGCGAACTCTCGCGAGAGCGGCCATTGGAAGGCCAGGCAACACGGTCCAATCGGTGGCCGAATAGAAGCGGCGGCCATTTTGAAATCAGGCGGCCATTGGGCATCACAAGAAAGGAAGTCTCGCGAGAGCGGCGGCCATCACAGGGTCAGGCAAAAAGAGCCAATAAGAGGCAAAGAGCAAGCGGCGGCCATTTTGGAGTCAGGCAGCCAAGAAAAAAAAGAAAAAAGCAGAATAAAGAGGAAAAGAAAGCAACAGGACGGAAAACAAAGTGGAAAGGAAGCAAATAAAGGACAAAATAAAAGAAATAAAGGAGGTAGAGTGACTTGTTAGCAGAACAAAAGCAAAGGAAAGAGAAGACGTAGTGAGAAGCGCCAGAAAGAAAATGAGTGACGGAGAACAAAAGCACAGCACGCAAGCAATCTTCCGCAGGCCTCTACCATTCAGCCTGTCGGAACCACAAGCAGGCATTCGGTGGGAAAGATGGATCAGAAAATTTGATCGCTACATGAGCGCCACAGACGTCCCCGAGAGCAAGCAACTGCACCTGCTTTTGAATCTAGCAGGGGATGAGATAGAAGATCTATTGCTAACGTTTCCCGCTGGACAAACAGAGAACTACAAGGGAGTGATAAAGTGTCTCACACAAAAGTTCGACCCCCAACGCAATGTTGATTTTGAAAGATACACGTTCAACACGGCGTGCCAGCAAGGCGAAGAAAGCCTAGATGACTTTGCAACGAGACTGAGAAAACTGGTCACGTACTGCGAATTCGACAAATTTGACAATGAACAAGCAATAAGACTGCGAATCATTGAGGGCTGTAAATCAGTGGAGTTCCGAGCACGAGTCCTGAAGGAACCAACAACGCTAGAAAAGATATTGACAATGGCTCGCACAGAAGCACGAGCAACGGAACAGGCAAAACAGATGGAAGTTGGAAAGGAGAAGAGAGTAGCGCTAGCACATCGCGTCACGGGGAACGTAAACAAGAAGGAATTCCAGGCGCCGGTCCCGCCACGAAAGGGCGAACAGACATGTTACAGATGTGGCCTCGAGTTTCCCCACGCTGGCGCCTGCCCAGCAATGGGCCAGAAGTGCAGAAAATGCAACAGGGACAACCACTTCTCAAGCGTGTGCATGACCAGGCAATTCAGAGGTGAGAGAGGCCGAGCGACAAGACCGCGGATAACCAGCAACAGGTATGCCCGACACATGGAGACGGCAAATCGCAGCTCTTCTGACGAGTCAGATAAAACAGCAGCACCCGCGAGTGCGGCGCGACTCTACCTAATGTCGGACGCGCCCAGAGAAAGCGATGGGGCAGAGCATGTTCATCTGGTAGACAAGAGAGAAATAAAGAAGACAGCCACTGTGGACATCAATGTAGGAGACCACCAGACAAGTTTCGTACTTGACAGTGGAGCAACATGTAACATCATGTGCATGTCCGAATACAAAAAGATGAGAGCAAAGCCACAGCTACTGCCATCGACCGTGGACGTATTCACCTGGGGCTCCAAGAGCCCGGTAGAAAACATGGGAAAATTCACAGAGACACTAACGTACAAAGGTAGATCGTATCATGAAGAAATACATGTACTCAAGGGTGACATCCCAGCGCCGTGCCTACTAAGCAATGTGACGGCACAATTGATGGGACTACTGGCAATGACCTATCACATGTCGGAAACGGAGAACATCCTGCAAGAATACCCAGCCATACTGAAAGGGCTTGGCAAGCTAAAAGGGAAACAAATAACATTGCACATAAATGAAGCAATCAAGCCAGTAGCACAACATCACAGACGGGTGCCAATTCACCTACAACCGCAGGTGGCAGAGGAGATCAATAGCTTACTGGCACAGGATATAATAGAAGCGGCAGACGGCCCAACACCGTGGGTGTCTCCGATCGTGGCGGTTCCGAAGAAGAACACCTCCAAAATCCGCATATGCGTGGACATGAGGATCCCAAACACCGCAATCACAAGGGAACGCCACCCGGGACCACACCTGAACGACATGATCAGTTGCCTCACTGGAGCGTGCCGATTCTCAAAGCTCGACCTATGCAAAGGGTATCACCAGTTAGAGTTGGACCATCAGTCCAGGTACATCACGACATTCTCCACTCATCTGGGCCTGTTCAGATATAAGCGACTGAGTTTCGGAATATCATCGGCCGCGGAAATATTTCAGGAGACCATACGACAAGTGATCAGGCCGGTCCCGAACAGCTTAAACTACAGTGATGACATTTTAGTGTTTGGAAAAACAGACAAGGAGCATGACACGGCATTACGTCAAGTGTGCACACAACTGGAGAAAGCGGGCCTCACATTAAATGGAGACAAATGCGAGCTAGGAAGAAAGGAACTAGTGTTCTTTGGACACATCTTCTCGAAACAAGGGATGAGGCCAGACCCCAGCAAAGTTGAAACCCTACAAAATGCAAAGCCACCGACAGATGTCGCGGAAGTACGATCATTCCTAGGACTCGCCAGCTACTGTGCGAGATACATACAGGATTTCGCTACAGTAAGCACACCACTGAGGGAACTGACCAAACAGGGTCAGAAATTCATCTGGTCTCAGGAATGCAACAAGGCATTGGAAGGCCATAAGACAAGCGGTGGAGACGGCAGGACATCTGGCCTACTTTGACCCTCTGCTCTGCACTGAATTGACTGTGGATGCCAGCCCAGTGGGACTGGGTGCAATACTAGCACAGCATCTGCCAGGAAGAGAGTCACAAAGGAAAATTGTCGCATATGCAAGCAAAAGCTTGACAGACATTGAAAAGGCATACTCGCAACCAGAAAAGGAGAGCCTGGCCGTGGTGTGGGCGTGCGAGCATTTCCACATGTTTATCTATGGGAAGCCGTTCACCATCATAACAGACCACCAAGCGCTGGTGACAATCTACAGCAGCCCATCGGCCAAAATGCCACCCAGGATTGAACGCTGGGGCATCAGACTGATGGACTATGACTTCACAATTGTGCATAAACCAGGGAAAGAACACAATCCTGCAGACTACATGTCAAGACACCCGTTACCACAGGCTCACGAGACGACATCGATAGCAGAGGAATACCTGAACTTTGTGCTCAAGCAAAGCACACCAGCACCAATAACACTAGCAGAGTTAGAAAGGAGACCAGAGAAGATGGCACGTTACAACTGGCAATGGAAATAACGAGAAAACAAAGATGGAGGCACATCAACAACAACTGCACCTGGGAAACAGGAATATGCAAAGAAGAAGTGCTAGCTCTGCAAAAGATAAATGAAGAACTGTCGGAGACAGAAAGCGGAATACTAATGAGAGGGACGAGAATTGTGATACCAAGATCACTCAGGAGACAAGTGATAGACTTAGCTCACGAGTCACACCGAGGCGTAGTATCAACAAAGAAACTATTAAGAGAGAAAGTGTGGTTTCCTAGACTGGATCGCATGGTCGAAGACACAGTAACGACGTGCCACCTATGCCAAGTGACAGGAGCACCGGCCAGACACACACCACTACAAATGTCAGAGCTTCCAAGAGCAGTATGGACAACACTGGCAGCTGATTTCTTTGGCCCACTGGACACAGGAAACTACTTGCTGGTGGTCATCGATGAATACTCAAGATTTCCAATAGTGCGACACGTCCCGTCGACATCAGCATCAGCAACACTACCGATTTTAGATGACATCTTCGCTGCATGGGGCTCACCAGAAACTCTAAAGACGGACAATGGTCCCCCATTTTCAGGGGAAGAGTTCCAGAGATTCATGACTTATCTAGGGATAAATCACAGGAAGATAACTCCACTGTGGCCTCAAGCTAATGGAATGGTGGAGAGATTCATGGGGAACATCAAAAAAGCAGTTCAAAGGGCGGAGCTGGCACAGATATCGTTAGGCCAAGCTCTATGCCAGGTATTGCGGGACTACAGAAATACACTGCACAACTCCACAGGAAGATGCCCAGCGGAGCTCGTGCTGGGGAGGACAAGTAGAACAAGGCTGCCACAAATAGAGGCAATGACAGCGTCAGATCGCAGCAGTGTCGCAGAGAAAGACAGAGAGGAGAAAGAAAAAATGAAACGATATGCAGACGCAAGACGACATGCCAGCCCGTCAGACCTGAAGGAAGGAGACATGGTAATAGTGCGTCAACGACAGCAAAGAAAGTCGGACAGCACGTTCTCCAAAGACCCGTTAGTAGTAACAAAAGTGAAGGGCTCAATGGTCACGGCCGAGTCAGATCATCAGAGGATAACAAGAAACAGCTCACACTTCAGAGAGCTGAAAGGAATGAAAGAAGAAGATCAAGGCACTGAAACAGCAGGACAAGAAGAGCAGGAGCACGGCAGCAATCGAA
Organism: Calotriton arnoldi; assembly: GCA_963921515.1. Taxonomy (NCBI): domain Eukaryota; kingdom Metazoa; phylum Chordata; class Amphibia; order Caudata; family Salamandridae; genus Calotriton; species Calotriton arnoldi. Next base: position 854,572 of record CAWUFW010008542.1, read on the forward strand.
AGAGAAAATGGAGAGGGAGCAGCAGAAGAACAACAAACGGAGGCCCGCCACAGAAGAACATGCCGACGGCCAAAGAGACTAATAGAGGAAATGTAATTCATTTCATTCATTCAATTCATTCGTAACAAAAGGGGGAGATGTAGTGACCTAGGGCGGGGCACTAGGACCCTGCAGTGGACAATGGACCCTGAAGACCAAGAGGGAACCGGACACCACATCCGGTCAAGGGGGTGGGGACACTGCAGAGAAGAAGGGATCGTGGGCAGACGGACGAGAGCCGAGCTCTCCACAACATACGCATATACCTCACACATAATAAAGGTATTGAGAATCCTTACCTGTGTCCTGCGTGTTGATGTGCTGGGGCAAGACACGACATTAGTCAAGGAAGAAAAGAGAGTAGCGGGGAGTATCTTGACAGGCAAAACATCATGGACATCTGGGTAGACAAGATAAGCAGAAGAAAAGCATTCATGAGACCAGGAATGGAGGCACGTAGTAGAAGGAGCAAAGTGTGCAATGAGTGGGGTGGGGTACAAAGATGGAAAGAGACACACAGAATTATAGAGTTTTTTTTACAGCAGAGTGAATATTGCATTCCAGCTAACTTGGATTGTTCCAGCTCCCTGATTTTTTACAAATCGGAGAGTTTTTTCAGTGTCCATCCTTTTCAAAACGTTTTACATCCACTGTAGTTTTTTTACCATAGCAGCCTTACATCAGTCTTTTCCTTATGTCATCTGTGACCATGGTTCAATGTGTTGCACTTTTACTACGTTTTTCATGATTTAAAATGCAGTGACCTCACTGAACTCTGGCACCGACAGATATTTACTGAAAGTTACAGCGCAAACAACGTAAACCCTACCTGCAATATTGTTCTGTAGTAAGTGGACGATGCTGTACCTAAGAGAGATTGTTGCCCTGCCTGCGAAGGGGCTTCTGAATCTATTACACATATACTATTCTTCTGCCCGCCTGTGGCTATCAAAGGGCAAAGTGAATAGTCCCCCTTTGTAGAAAATTGGGCACTAGCCGGTATATGGAGGCTTTTAGGATCCTTAGTACAGATACTGATAGATTGGTGGCATATTGTATTGCAAATTTTCTTGTGTCAGTCTGGCAAAGTAAGTGCATTCATGCCAGACAATAGTCGTTGATAATTTGCTCCATCTTGAAGAGGATACGCCTATTGCTCCTTTTCTATTCGCCCTCTGGAAAAATAGGGTGGGGCTTGGAAAAGCATATGGGATTCTCCACTTCTTCGTTAATTTGTTTTCCGAAATTTCAATATACTATTTTAGAGTTATGTAGGTCTCCTCATTTGAGTGGATTTGTGAGATCTTTGTTGCATTTGTTCTTTTTTTGTCCAGCGACTTTTGAATTATTTTTGTTTAAGCCTCCTAATGCTCCCTTGCTCAAACCAGCCAGAGACGATATGTTGGATATACAATGTTTTTTTTTGCATTTTATTGCTAATTTGCACAAGCCAAGTTGGATAGTAGAAGAATGGCAATCGTGTGTTTCTGGTAGTGAATATTCTGTTTCTTTCATGTGTCACAATTTTAATGTTTTAATGTGTTTTTAACGTTGGATGGTTTGATGGATAGCCTCTCTCAGAGAGGTCCATGAAGTACATGAATCTCTGTCCTCTGGACCAAGGTCGTTTGAGTAGTTGAACAGTAAATCAATGTGGGTCTGCACGTGAGCATTTTAATCATATTGTACGATGCTTTAGTCTTTGATGTTTTTTTTTCTTTTGTAAACTGATGTGATGGCTTATGTTTTTACTTGTACTTTTATGATCCTGGTTATCAAAATTAAGTTATTATGATGATGATGATAGCATAGTCCAGCTGTACCCTTTTCTAGGATGTATGAGTGTATTTTGCTTTTTTTGGGAGAGTTTTTAATATTTTGGGGACATTTTGCATAAGACATGCATAGTTCATTTAGAGGTAGGTGGTAACCTGCCAAGAGTCGGTTGATGTTCAGTCTGACCACCTCCATTTCACACACACTGAAGACGAAAGTGTTCCAGTTGGCAGAGCCATGACTGGTTCTGTCGTTAGGAACAACTCTGATGCAGACGGTAATAGCATTGGTTGAGTGCACCCCATTGAGGGTGAACCGTCCAGCATTACTGCACCTAGAGGTCAGGGAAGAATGTACTCCAAATGTTTTGCCTTGGCATTTCATGAAAAGCAGCACTATTGTCAAGGCCCTGATACTTTCTCACATGCATAATGAAACCACTTGTCACACACACTTTGGTACAACAGCTGTAAGGTAATCCTAGCGGTGAACTGTGACAAGATGTTGGGGGGTTGTACGGTAGGGATACTGGGGAATAGAGCCTGTTGAAGAGAGGACTTACCGCACTGAAGTGTCTTCCAAAGTGTTTACCAATGAACTAATTACTTATTACTACTGGTCCTACATCACAATAGATTCCGACTTGTCCTGTGGCTGAGAATCGAAGCTGTACAAATCGCCCAGTGAGGGATAAATGGGATTTCAGTATCAGAATCTATATTAGTAAGGGAAACAAGAAGGTTATTCCTTTGTTATCACAAAGAGTATCAACTATTATAAATGAAATCCCTTCCCCAGTGTATGCTTACCTGGTTACTACACACATTCACTTCACTTTCTCAAGATTATGTTCCTTAATCAACAATTCGTTCTACAAGTCTGTTGTCACTAGACATACTCAAAAGTTCCCTCAAGATGATTTTGACAGCAGATCCCCTGAAATGCCAATTCTCCAAAGGTAAAGTATCTTCCTTGTTGAATTCACATGGAGAATACTGCTCTTTTAGTTTGTCAGATCCTTTTTCCCTCGGATTACTCTAATCAGAAGCTCTTTCATTCAAATGAAAGGGCCAGATTCTCTGATGTGCGTTGTCAATCAACAAACCACTCCTGTCTTTTTTTAAATTTTCGAAGACAGACACAAGATATCTCGACAAACTCTCACACAAATGTCACAGCCAGCAAAGAGCATTTTTTCAGTTCCTGAATCAAATCAATCTCTAGACAATTGCGATAGTCAAACATTCCCTCTGTTTGCGCCCTGCTGTAGTCAGGTTCCAAGCAGTCCTCATTCTGAAGATTCTCTATATGCCCGCGAGATGAACGTTGACAGCGCCAGCTCACCTTTCGCATGTTTCCAGTCATCTGGAACTTCCAGGCAGAAGACCCTTGGGCCGGAAGGCCAGATTCCCATGTCCACAGATCATGGATATTCCATCGACACAAAAAAGAGGCTTCCACTAATTGATGACCTCCACCGCCATCTACATAATGCTGATGAGGATTAGTAGACAAGCGTGGCTGAACAGGAGGGTCAGCAGCCCTCCTAACAGCATTAAACATTACTTCCTTCAGAAGTGGGCAGAACCTGCATTATGAAACATGCTCACCCAATTCAAAGACTTGATAAAGACTGCTTGGTGGTATTTAAAAGGAGATAAGAATGATGAAAAGGGCTGATGACAGATTCAGCCAGGCCTATAGTGCTTGGCTCTATTGTTACAAAATACTGTTACCATACCACCACAGCTACCTCGTGGCCCACCAGCAGAATGTATTGGTCCCAAAGCAGAGAAACAATTTATCCTATTCTACTTTTTGACATGAATCCAAAGGTACACCGGACTCAGTGCCAGCCCAAAATTCAGTCTATAGTAGAAACTAAGTGAAAAAATAGAGGCAGAGACAGAATATAGACTGACACCAAAGAAAACGAGAAAGAGAGCGTGATTAAAGGAAAGAGCAAGAGACCTGGGGAAACACGAAGAGAATGGCTTGCAGTTGGCAAAAGAAATGAAAGGGCCTGCCAGAAATGATAAAACTGGGAAAAGGTGGAGCAAATTATATGGCATCAACAGTGACAAACACACGCATATTTAAAGTTTTCTGCCAAGCAAAATCCCTTCTGAGATTCCTAGCGCTCCATGTTTTCCTTTCTGAAAGATGAACACCTCGATTATGGTTTTTGATCTAACGCTAAACTTTCAGAAACAGAGGCAAGCAAAAAGTTCAAGCATCCTGGAAGCCGCCAGCCCAATTGTCCAATTGTACGGAAAGAAAGCTTCAACAACCATTCATAAAGCTATTTGTTTTTGCACCGAGGTCTAAATCTCTTTCTGTCTTGCAACAATATTTTACCTGGGATTCAGTGTTCACCAGCCTGCTCCTCCTATTGTAGTGCAAATAGTTCAAGGTTGACTTGGTGTACATTTAGTGGCATAGTGAAGAATTTTGCAATAAAGTATATTCAACTATCATTTGAAATTGTGGATATAATTGTCTTCGTAATCACAAATAATCCCTCTTTACAAGTCCACTCTCACTGCAACAGTGAAAATCAAGGAACTTCTCTAAGTATTTTCAGCCAAACTTTCTTCCTCTGCCTTGTCCCTCTTGTATTTTTATGGGTGCACTTTTATGGCTACATAGTAATGTCTGACTCAGTTGAGTAAAAGAAATTGGAGATGGCAAAACACGGTGGGACAGCGGTAAAGAGAATGTATTGTGAGAGAATTAAATTTCTAAAGAGGTAGATGAGGTAGGTAGTGATGTAGGATAAAGAGAGAAAGGTGAGGAAGCCATGAAAAAATACAAAGAGGATGAGGTAGCTATACGAATAGATATAGACATGAGTAAGAGAATCAATGGTGAGGCAGAGAAAGGAGAAAAATGAGAAGAGGGATAGGAAGACAGGTCAGGAAAAGAGAGTAGTGAGGCAGTGAGAAAGGTAGAGAGAGCTATGAATGGGAGTGAGAGGAGGTTTAAAAAAAGGTGAGGAAGAGAAACAAAGGTGGTTGAGTGATGGAGGGAGGGTGAGGTAGAGAGTTGTGTGTCAACAGAGGAATAGATGGTAAGATTGTGTTGAAATAAAGAAGGGAGCACTGAGAGAGACGAACGAGAGAGAGACAGAAGTTAAAGACAGAGTGAGAAAAGACTAGGGGTGGAAAAAGAGTTAGCAAAAAATAAATAGGGTAGAGACAGAGGAAGGGTAGAGGAAATAGAGGTAAAAAGAGAGAAATAAAGTAGCAAACAAATAGTGAGAGAAATTTAGAGGTCAGTCAGAGGTGGAATAAAAAGAGACAGGGTAGTAAGAGAGACATGAGGTAGAGAGAGAGAGGTGAGATAGATAGTGAGGAGGCAGGGAGAGTTTGAGGAGTGAGGGATGATATAGAAATAGAGGTAGGTTATAGAGAGACAGAGAGAGCTGAGGTAACAAGAGAGAAGAGCTTGAGACAAAGAAGTAAAGCAGATGAAACTGACATTGAGACAGGTGAGATGGAAACAGAAGAGTAAGGTGCAGAGAGAGGTGTGAAGTGGACAGTGATCCAGCGGAAGCGGTGTAAATTTTATAATCATTCATAATATCTCCATTATATATGATTTCTCAGCAACTGACCAATCCTAGCACAGCACTTTGTGACATCAGTTTAACTCCTGCAACTGACCCTTCCTTTAAAAAATCAGCGTCTGCGTCTTTACAAAGTCTTTCACAAAACAAAACAACATAAAACAACTTGTCTGACCCACTAAAAGAAAAATCAACATAACCGTACACTCTGAGAATTCTTTTACTTCCAGAACAATCTCGACCAGCGCAATTTTACCCTCACTCAAGTGAAAACTCTCAGGACTTCTCCAGATGCACTTTCTGAAGTGACCTAAATAAGCCTAATCAAGATTCCCTGTGCAAGTACCGACAATATGACCATTGCTCAGCACTGCATCAACAGCAGACAACACACTTAGTGTATGCCACACTAAGACTGCCCTTAGGCTTATCCCAGGATCTTAGGCCAACGACGGACCCATGACTTCTATTAAGGTCAACGACGGACCACAACATATAAAATAAAGGTACGTGGTCAATAAAAGTCTGTCTCTTTATTCCGTCTCTTCATTACCTAGTATATTTAGTCTAAACTAACCATCCTCTAACACTACCAGAAACTGATCCAGCGGAAGCAGTGTAAATTTTATAGTCATTCATAATATCTCCATTATATCATGAACAGAAACTTTTCTATAATCAAGAGTTTTGGGCCCATGGAAACTCAATAACCACTTATATACATCTGGTCCTCCAATAGATCTTTGGGAGAGCTAATAGGGACTCAGATAATGAGAGACGGATGTTATTTCCTTCACGAGGACCTATTATGAAGAAAAAGCCTAACCAACCATAGTAGTCACAAAATGCATAAATGTCAAATAATTTACGAATAATGACAAACTCTGTATATTTATCAAGTCACTTTATCTAAATATTCAAAATATGAATGGTCAATACACCAAATACATTACAAAATGTCAACTTTACGTTAATTCAATGTTACAGGCAAAATCACAATAAGGAAATATAGTTCATGCCAAATACATCATAAATCAATAACAAGTGTGAGAGGAGAGCGAGAGAGAGAGACAAAAAGAAATAATTTATTGCAATATCAATATGCAATTCAGGATTTATACGAACCTAAGATCAATGAACTAATGCACAGCGTCCATTGTCCATTGTCAGAAGTAGCCAACCCTTCAGCCGGAAAGGTATAGCTTGAGCAACATCACCAGCCGATGAAGTGCAAGGTAATCAGGATAGTTCAGTTCAAGGGAAATTCAGAATTTGGACCGACTGCATGTTATGCCCAGGTTTGCAAGATAATAGCCAGCCAGAGTAGCATAGAGAGAATGCAGCAGCAAAAAGGCTCTCTTCTCATAGAAACAGCTCCTGCCAAGTTATTTTCCCACAGAAATAATTATACTCCAAGATGCTCACAATTCCAACCCCTGAATGTTTCATTTTCGCTGTTTTACTCGATTCTATTGGTTAAGTTCATGAGGTGATCATTCTTCAAGCTAGTTCATTCAGAACTTTTATAATTCAGTTCTTTGTTAAATTAGATGTCCTCATCACTCCACGGAAGAAGGAAAGGAAATTGAAACTTCTTCATGTCCTCACGCTCGCTTCCACATCAGCTTGCAACATAGTCAACACAATTATTCATAGAAAGAAATGCTTTAACCGTAGAAAAGAAATTCTAGTGATATGCTGTCTACAACTATACGAGTAAAATCAACATTTTAGAAATAATGAAGGACAAAATACATTCTTTTGAGCCCTACGTTAGAAAAAAGTAAATAACTCTAGAAGATTTTGAGACTTTTATAGAGAAACCTTAAATCGTCGCTTTTTCTGAAGAATAAAACATACTACTGTTAAGAAAAATAGAGGAAATACATAAGAAAATTGATATTCAAATGTTTATTATTCTAATTAAACTCATAAGTATAATCTAATTTCAAAACGTAAACTATTAATACTCAAATACTTTCTTGTTATGAAGAAGAAAACATAATCGTGAAACAAACACATACTCTACGCATTTTCATTATTATTATTTTCCAAATTCTACTTATAAGTTTGCTTTACCACATTTATCAAGCTTCTCTCTCTTGTGTCATTTCAGTTCTCATAAAAGAAACCTTATATTTTTTCATGCTTTCTGCACGGTAAACATTGCAGCTTCTGATTACTAAAGTGTCTTTTTTGCACATTTTCACGTTGTACTTTTGAAGGTTTCACATGTTAATAATTTTCACACTGTTAATTATGTTTATTAATAACACACTTATGAGCAGACTTGATCAAGCAAGAATATTTGCAAATAATCATGCTCCCTCACCAGAGAGTTGATGCAGAGAGAGTTACTAATGTAGAGGAATCCGCAGAGCTTGGTGTGGTCGCGAGAGAGGTGCAGAGAGGTTGGGAAGGGAGAATTGTATATAGAGCTTGTATATAGAGAGATGAGATGAGGCATAGAGGTTGGGGTAGAGAGATAGGGCGGAAACATAGAGATGTAGAAAGAGAGAGGCAAGAGAGTGGGGTATAAAAAAAGAGAGGTGAGATGAAGTAAGGAGAGAGAGACAGAAAGAATATGATCTTATTGCAATTGCTACCCATGGCCAGCGAGTATAAGGGTTAAAGGGGACACAAGACTGGCATGCTCAGTCATTAAATTATAAAAGAGTCAGATTTTATGGACAACATTATCGATTTGCCAGGGCCCCCCCTGGGAATTTCGGGTCCTGAACAATTGCCCACTTGCCCATGCCATAAACCGGCTCTGATGCATTACATTGGTTAGGAAGCGTGGTCTCAAACTAGAGCAATGACCACCTGTGAGCATTCTTACAAAGGTTGTCCAACAGTTGTCCATGAGGACTGAATCTTTTTCCAGATATTCAGAGGAGTCATTGACTATAATAATAATAATAATAATAAAAGATATTTATAGAGCGCGCAGCTACCCCGGATGGGGTGTCCCGGCGCTAATACGGACAGCAGCAAAGAAAGTGGTCAGTAGATATTTAGTCATTGCGACTAAAAAGCCAGGTTTTCAAGGCCTTTCTAAATTCCTGTTCGGACTGCAATGCGCGTAAGTGAGCAGGTAGGTTATTCCAGCATTTAGTGGTCCCCACCTCGAATGTCCTTCCCCCCATTCTGGACTTGATGAACCGGTGGGTGGTAAGGTATCGTTTGTGGTTAGACCTAAGGGATCTGTCCTGCTGGTAAGGACGAAGTCTCTTCCTCAGGTAGATGGGCCCCCTACCATGATATGCCTGAAAAGCAAACGTGAGGGCCTTAAATTCGATGCGCTTGGCCACAGGTAGCCAATGCAGACGTCTCAGGTAAGGAGAAATACGTTTGCGAAGAGAGACCTTGCAGACCAGTCTGGCTGCTGAATTCTGCACTATCTGGAGCCTACGGATCAGTCCGATTGGCAGACCCATGTAGAGACCGTTAGCATAATCAAGATGGGAGGTGATTAATGCATGGACAACGGTTTTGCGTGCTGACTCAGGCAAGAAGTCAATACATTTTCTAATGGTTTTTATTTTGCTACAGCAGGCCGCAGATACCTGTTGGACATGGATAGCAAGGGACAGGTCTTTGTCCCACCTGACTCCTAAATTCTTAACTGAGTCCTTAGGTGTAGGGGGAGATCCTAAGTCAGCTGGCCACCATAACGCTGAGGAGGGTGCTACAGCTTGATTAAAGAACAGAACCTCCGTCTTGTCAGCATTAAGTTTTAAGAAGTTAGTGCTCATCCAGGCAGAAACGCTTTTTAGGCAATCTTTCAGAGAGTCAAAGGAAGATGCCGACACTCCACTGAAGGTAAACATCAGTTGAGTGTCGTCGGCGTAAGATATCACCTTGATCCCAGTATCGGCGATGAGCTCCGTGAGCGGTGTCAAATAGATGTTGAAAAGTAGCTGGCTCAGGGCCGATCCCTGCGGCACCCCCCATTTTAGTGGTTTTGCGGGGGAGGTGAAAGGCTGGATCGAGACCTGTTGTTCTCGGCCATGTAGGTAAGACGCGATCCAGTCCATCGCTGTCCCCTGGATGCCAATCCGCTTAAGACGATCCAGTAAGATGGAATGGGACACCATATCAAACGCTGCTGACAGGTCGAGAAGCACCAACATGACCGCAGAGCCACCATCCACCACCCAGCGAATGGCATCTGCCATCTCAATCAGAGCTGATTCTGTACTGAAGCCAGGTCGAAAGCAGCACTGGGACTCATGCAGTACACCATTAGACTCAATGAAAGCTGCCAACTGCTGGTGGGCTAGCTTCTCTAAGACTTTAGCGGGGCAGGCAACAGGGAAATGGGTCTATAATTACTGGTGACTGCAGGGTCAGCATTAGCTTTCTTTAGTATGGGAAGAAGAAACGCATGTTTCCAGGCCGATGGAAAGATCCCCTGTCTAAGCGAGGAATTCCAGATAGCGTTAAGGGGGGGGTTGAGCAACTCAGCCAGAGCACGATATTGTTTCGCTGGCCAAGGATCACCAGGTGACCCGGATTTACATTTCTGGAGTTCCCCCAAGGAAGCCTCAAAGGAAATAGTTGCGAATTCCGAGAACACTGGCTGGGTGTCACAGGGGCTGCTGGGTGTGTCCTCTCCTGGGTGAGAGTGTGCTACTGGGAAAGACGCGTAAATATGGGATATTTTCTCCTCAAAAAAATCCAAAATCTTATTGCAAAACTCCTGTGAAGGGGTAATCGAATGCGTGAGTGCTGTAGGGTTAGTGAAGAACTTCACAACCTTAAAAACCTCTCTAGACGAGTTCTTGGCGCTGGCAATGCGTTCAGTAAAGAAATCTCTTTTTGCCCCAATGAGAAGTTTACGATACTCTTTTAGTGCTGCTCGGTAACCAATTTTGTCCTCCTGAGAATTCAATGATCTCCATTTGCGCTCCAGTCTTTTACATTCACTTTTTTGGGCTCTGATATTTGCTGAAAACCAGGGAGTGGAAGGGGAGGTTCTTTTCGAGGTAACAGGCCTCCAGGGCGCAATTATATCGAGGATGTCACTGACCCAAGCATTAAGGTTCATGATGCTGTTATCGAGATTATTTGAGGGGGAAGGCACCACGGACTCCTTCAGGAGTGGGGTAAGGGACTCTAAGGAGACCCTACTCCAATTCCTTCTTGAATCATTCGGTCGGGAAGTGACCCTTAGCTCACCCTTCAGGTGTACCTGGAAAGGGATCAAGAAATGGTCCGACCAAATGACCGGCTCAGGGGTGTGAACTGAGCTGTCTGGTGTGTTCGAGCAAATAAGGTCTAATGTATGACCAGCTTTGTGAGTAGGGGAGGAAACTAGTTGGATCAAATTGCAACCAGCAAGTGCTGAAATAAAATTTGCGCTATGTGAGCAAGATGGATCGTGCACATGGAGGTTGAGATCGCCCAGGATCGTGAAATTAGAATAGCGCATGCTAGCCTGGGCAATATGATCTGCGAGGGAGGCACTATGACAGCAATCCGGGGGTCTATAAAGGAGGAGCCCCGAGCAGGAGATCGAGGCGGACAACTTAATACAGAAGGGGAGACCTTCAATACTGCCTATCCGGTCAAAATTGGAAGTAGCGATCTCCCAAATTACTTTATGGATGATCGCTAGCCCCCCACCTAGTCTATTGTTTGTCTATTAGCGCATACTATGCCATAGCCCTGGGGGATAGCTAATGCAACAGCTGGGTTCGAATCTTCCCGAAGCCATGTCTCAGTCAGGAACATGAGGTCCCCGTTGTTATCTACGAGAGACTGATGTATGTCTAAGGCGTGTTTTGGCAGAGATCTGCAATTAATGAGGCAAGCTTTTAGGATAATGGGTCTGGGAGGCTTTGGGAGGGTCACACGTAAAATCTTGTCCTCCCACAATCAGATCTGGAGTTAAGGCAGAAATTGCAAGAGGGGCAAGAGTAGCTCTCATCAGGGTCCCCTAGTACAGAGAGTATCTGGGTCTGGCAAGTGGGTAGCCTAAGGGACAGGAGCTCATCACGAGTCCAACTGAGTGGATAATCCCCAGATTTTTGGGCAGCATGGCTGGCCCTGGCCACTGTCCGGATGCGGACGGGCGCAGACGGGCTTGCTTTGGCCCGCCTTTCGGCACGCCGCCGGCCCGCCCGCTGCGCGTCGGCGCCATCAGCTCCTAAAATAGGCAAGCTCTATTGGCAGAATCGGGAGACTAGAACGTCACCCCACCAAAATGGCGGCCTGAGATGGCCCGCGGGAAGTGAGGGGAACCAGGAGAATCTCCCCCTAGCCGGACTGACATCCTCCACACAAACAGCACGAACAGCTGCGGTGGACCGAGGAGCAGGCAGGCGAGTAAGCGATTAATAAAAGGCTTAAAAATTCAAGGTAAGTCAACTACATTTTAAAAGCATTTCGGACCGAATGTAAAACACACACTAAGTAATCAACGAGGTGCATATAATTATTGAAAAGGCACAATGCAGAACGTAATTAGGAAATGGAGAGATACGGCTGCACCTCTCACCATGTGCGCTTGCCACTATCTCAATGTCCGCTGCGCATCGGCGCCATCAGCTCCTAAAATAGGTAAGCTCTATTGGCAGAATCGGGAGACTAGAATGTCACCCCACCAAAATGGCGGCCTGAGATGGCCCGCGGGAAGTGAGGGGAACCAGGAGAATTTTCCCCTAGCCGGATTGACACCCTCCACACAAACAGCACGAACAACTGCGGTGGACCGAGGAGAAGGCAGGCGAGTAAGCGATTAATAAAAGGCTTAAAAATTCAAGGTAAGTCAACTACAGTTTAAAAGCATTTCGGACCGAATGTAAAACACACACTAAGTAATCAACGAGGTGCATATAATTATTAAAAAGGCACAATGCAGAACGTAATTAGGAAATGGAGAGATACGGCTACACCTCTCACCATGTGACTATGCAAATGATTCTCACTTAGATTATTTATTTGTGAATGTATCCCATGAGAATATGATGAAATTCTGGCATGGATCTGACCCTTGCAGGCCAACAATGAATACAAAAAAGGCATCTGCGATATTTCAGAATATTTAATCTCTTTGGAATATCCTAAAGATGTCAGGTGTAGACCAGGGGATGGGGTGGGGTTGTAGAAAAAATAATCAAGTTACATTCTCAGCTCCTCACTGATGAACTGTATGATATTGGCAAAAAACTTGCATCTAAGATTTCAGGCAAGTGTTTGTTGTTGGAGCAGTCTTGTATTTTCTGATTCCTTCTATGGTTTTGATATGTGATTGTGTTGTTTGTTCAATGCATATTCATCCACTTCACCTTCAAGGCTGTTTTTTGTATATATCTTGAGTTTCACCCACTGTTGTAGTGAGACATTTAAATACCAAGTCAAACTCAATGCAGAGGAAAATCATGCAGTTTACATTCAACAGTAGGACAGCCCCAAAACCCTTGTCCCTATCTATTTGCTTTGTGTAATACATTAGCAATACATCACCTCATGTCAGTTTCTTTATTGAACGTAATGGTTGCCCAGTCAGTTAAGCTCTCTCACACACACAAACACATACATAATACCTGCATACAGCAATTAACACAGAATCTACGCTTGCAGATCACTAAATTTAAACCTTAAACAGATCAGTTTTAATATCTTTTTTATAATTATATTAATCTTAAAGTGCATTCACAAATAATAAAGTCAAACTTTGAACAATTGACCATTTAAACAGCCCCAGAGAGAACCGGTAACAGACCTCTAGATCCCCTAAAAAACTGTGCTGGCCCTTATTCCTATTTGATACTTTTCAGTACAGCCAAATTCAACATCTCTTGCAGTTACAATGCCAATGACAGATTCTCTTTGGGTTTACAGCTCTTCAACACAAGAAACGTAGGTACCATCAATCCATGCAGAAAAACCAAGGCTTTTAAATTCTATGAGGATGACAAATACTTTAAAATTATTGTGCACTTATACACATGTTCTAGATCATTCAACATATGTGAAAGATCATTTTCCAAAATCCTTTAGCATCCTACATTCCACCAAGGACAGTATTGTGAAGCATTCCAGCATTCCTTTCCTCTCATCTCAAAAATTCATGCTTCTCCATTAATTGCACCCTGGCTAATTTCCTAGGAGCTGTACATCAAATTCATTAAAGGTGACAGGAGGTATGATTGCATTTTTCTAACCACTGGCAATCATTCGGGGTAGAATTCCAACCCACTGTTCATTTGCCCTCAATGACACTTCACTGTGGACCAAGCGAGATGCAAATGAATCTCAAGGAGCCCATCGGGGCAGCGGTGAGACCGGAATCCCTACAATAGGGGAGGTACCTGCACAGGCACCACTGTAGGGATTAAGATGTCCGTTTCCCTCAGCCGGTGCATGGCGGTTCGATCGCCATGTACAGGCAGACGGAAAGGGACTTTGGGGGCCCCTAGCAGGGCAGCAGTCCCCCTTGGGCCTCTGCTATAGGGCCGCTATAGGGCCTGGTGGGCACATGTGGTGCCCCCCTAAACATCCATGCACCATGTGCCAGGCACCAGGTATTTAAGATGTTTTCTTCAAATATATTAGGTGCGCGTTGTTGGGTTTCTAGGGATAAAGGGTGGGAGGTTAATTAAATAGTATTATTTTATTATTAGTTAATTACTATTTAATGTTTAATTGATAATTAATTATGAAAAATGTGTAAATATAATTTTATGATATATTTTAGGTGTGTGTTGTAGAGGTATAGGGTTAGAAGTTATTTAAGTAATAATAAGCGTAAAAATAGTTATTTATTGCTTAAAAAATGTGCTATATATTATGTTATGTGTTAACTGTGTTATGCTTTTTAATTGTAAATAACATTAGTATTTTTGTTGGTTGTTATAACTGTGAAAATATAGTGTGGTATTTTAATTATATTATTATTGTTTGTTTTAATTTAAAACATTTATTAAACATTGTAAAAAATATGGAAATTATTTCATTTAAAAATAACTTTTTAGATTTAAATATATATATTTGTTGTTATTTAATGTAGTTGTTAAAATATTTTACTTTATTGAAGTGAACTACTCTCTGTCTTCTGTTGCACAGATTGGAGTTTAAATAGTACATTTTACCCCTCTGCTATCCAATGCTTTCTCTACTGTAGCACAGACTGGAGGGGGAATAGTTAATTTTACCCCTCCTGAGTTCAAACCTTTCCCTACTGTTGCACAGACTGGAGTGGGAGTGGTAAATGTTGCCCCTCCTGAGTCCAAATCTTTCTCTACTGTTGCACAGACTAGAGTGGGAATGGTATATTTTACCCCTTCGCAATCCAACACTTTCCCTACTGTTGTAGCGACTGGAGTGGGAATAGTAATTTGTATCCCTCCTGAGGCCAATGATTTCCCTACTGTTGCACCGACTGGAGTGGGAATAGTACATTTTACCCCTCCACAATCCAATACTTTCCCTATTGTTGCACAGACTTGAATGGGAATAGTAATTTGTACCCTCCAGAGTCCAATGATTTCCCTACTGTTGCAGAGATTGGAGTGGGAATAGTATATGTATTATTCCTACAGTTTTATAGTTTATTTGCATTGTTTACATTTATATTATTATGATGGTTCTGTGTATTTAACATTATATTATTTTTATTTATTATTGTTTGCCATATGTAATATATTTTTTGTGAAATGTAATTTTTAATTTTGTTTACTTTTTTATGTGTAATTAAATCGGTATGCTTTCTAGAATTTTCTCCAGTTTATTTGTTACAGTTTTTAATTTATTGTGTGCACATTTTCCATCGGAACGATCACTAAAGGGCCGATTCCGATCTCGGCCGGTAGGGCTCCGAATCGGAGTCGGCATTACCGGATCCGATTCGGAGCCCTGTTTCCCGACCGAGTCGGACGTGCGTCCGGGCGAGCGAGTACGATGCGAGCGTACGCAAAATCGCCGACCGACTCGTTCGCGGGACCCAACCGCTCCGACCGACTCGCACGGACACGACTCGCACCGCGCAATGGAGACGTTCCCCGGCCGGGTAAGTACGATGCGCGCGTCGAGCAATCCGACCGACTCACGCCGTCCGGCTCGAAAGAGCAGTCGGAGCCGGACTTTGGGGGTCCGTGTCGGACCCCCCTGTACGCGTAGCCACGCGAGTCACACACAGGGGGGACCCATGTGCATGTACGGCGCGACCCGCTTCGACGCGTACCCGCCGTAGGGGGCGCCCTTGTTCGCCTCGCACCCATTGAGTCAATGGGAGCCCGCGTACGCGTTGTACGACCGGCTCCCATTGACTTCAATGGGAGTCCGACCGAATCGAGTCCGATAGCATCGTACTCGTTTGGTCGGACTGCTAGGGTCCGATTCGGTCGGAAATCTCTCCGGGTCCGGCTCGGTCGGAGAGATTTCCGGCCTGAATCGGAATCGGCCCAAAATGTGCACAGAAATACAATTTTATTGATAAAACTATATTGTTGTTGTATAAGCTTTATTTCGACAGCTCATGTCATAAAAGCTATAAAAACAGCATTTTATATATAAAAAAGATATAAAAATGAACAATTCATATAACAGCATATTGCAGATAAACATGTATTAACACTCCAACCTAGTACGTGACTGCAACCAGAGTACAATATGCAGGTCGACAGATCAGCGATAAAGCAATTAATACAACATAATACAATAAAAACATGCATTAAGCACATTATAAATGAGTAGGAGGAAGCGTTACAATACTTCATAGTGTGGTGCCTCTTCTGTTGGACCCAATTTGCAATCTCCGGCAAGCCTTGTTAAAATTTCCAGCCCTCCTCGAGGCAACATCATAGAGAGACCAAAAGCAATAAAGTGCTTAAAACTATATAGCACACAAATGATAATGTGTGGAAATCGTGTTTCTGTGAATATTTATGATGTTTTGTGCATCACCAAGTAAGTGTCATACATGCCACACAGTGCTGGGGGTGCAAATCCAGGGGGCCCTACATGTGCCCCCCCCGCATGCCCACCCAGGACCAGCAGGGGGCTCTGTTAGGGCCCCTTAGTTGCCTCCCTGCCACCCTTTTCATGGCGGGCTCATCGCCATGAAATGGGTGGTGGACAGGCAATTTGTAATATGCTCGGCGGTGCTGCAGTGGCACCGCCTGCATATTGCTGCCCCTGTCAGCACTGCTTCTGCCGCATGGAATCTTTGATCCCGCAGAGCCGGTGGTCCAATCGCCGCTACACTCAAAATACTGTGGGTGGACCCACAGTGTGGCGGTGGTCGGACTGCCACAACGTGTACGGTGGTCCTGTGGACCACCGTGCTCATAATCAGGCCCTAAGCAATTATTGTACATTGCATACAATATAAATTTAAATTTAAACAAAAATATTTATTCTCGCAATGAACAACTAGTTCCTATGGGCCCCTGATATCGATCTATTTTGTGCCATGTGGCCCATTAACTGGCACACTGGCAGACAATAAAATTCTATAGCATAACATTGTTTTAGATGGCTTAACGCAGATTCAGTACTGGCACTCAGATCAATAGCAATAACATAGAAAAACATATCGCAGAAACAAGAATATGTTTAAGGATGTTTGCACAACTGGCACAAACATACTCTTTTGCATCTTAAATAAACACCAGGGATTTTTTTGCTGTCATTAAGGCAAGGAGCGTAGCTTAGTCAGTGAGATTCAGGTGTGAGAATCTCAAATATCCCAACTAAAAATGCCTTGGCTGAAGGGTGGAGGGGTGAGAGGACAAAGGTCCAGGATGGACTGTCTCCATGAGGAACTGGGTCAGGACCGATTTGCATTAGGTGGGCCTCTGTTTGGAGGGACACAGTGGGTGAAAAGCGATAGGTTGGAATGCTACCCTGAGCTATTGGCACTTGTTAGACTATTTGCATTGCATTTGATTGCTAGTAGTATGCCTGGAAACTTAGGACAGGGTCAAGACTGATTTGCATATGGCTGGGTCCAAACTGGAATGGCATGGTGAGCAAAAAAACGATGGATTTAGGCCCAGATCTCTGTACTGGGGTGAATGTATGACATTGTTCTGCATTCTGTCCATCAATTGTTGTTTTTGCATTTGTCACCCCGAGTGGGACGGGTATGCCCAGACGTGGGTCCCGTGCTCTCCATGCCACTGGAGTCAAGCTATCCTGGCTGATGAGGGCTGAAAGCCCGAAACCGGTCCTAGGATGCTTGTTTCCAGTTCAGGGAGGACCTGGCCTGGCAGTTCGGGCTGGACTGTTCCCATTGGGCACAGGGTCAAGACTGATTTGCATATGGCTGGGTCCAAACTGGAATGGCATGGTGAGCAAAAAAACGATGGATTTAGGCCCAGATCTCTGTACTGGGGTGAATGTATGACATTGTTCTGCATTCTGTCCATCAATTGTTGTTTTTGCATTTGTCACCCCGAGTGGGACGGGTATGCCCAGACGTGGGTCCCGTGCTCTCCATGCCACTGGAGTCAAGCTATCCTGGCTGATGAGGGCTGAAAGCCCGAAACCGGTCCTAGGATGCTTGTTTCCAGTTCAGGGAGGACCTGGCCTGGCAGTTCGGGCTGGACTGTTCCCGTTGGGCACAGGGTCAAGACTGATTTGCATATGGCTGGGTCCAAACTGGAATGGCATGGTGAGCAAAAAAACGATGGATTTAGGCCCAGATCTCTGTACTGGGGTGAATGTATGACATTGTTCTGCATTCTGTCCATCAATTGTTGTTTTTGCATTGGAAACTTAGGACTGGCACAGCTTTCCAAGTTCACTACTGCCAATGTTTATGATTCCCAAAGAGTAGTAAATTTGCACCCAGTAAGGAGTACTTTTATGGGTGCAGATTTACTACTTATTTGGTAAACCGGTCACAATATATATTTAAAATCCCGATCCAAAAAATAAACAAATTACAACATCTTAGTAATTGGGCATCCCAGCTAGCAGTTATAAACCAATGGATTCATGCTCCACAGGCAGACCCGGCCTTCCGCTTGGACAGGCTGCTCCTGGGTCCAGAGAAGCTCAACCGTGCACTCTACAATGCTAACCATAAATTGACCTTGCTGGGCCCAACCAAACACACGATCCAACTCTGGCATATAGTGCAAAGAAAGATGGGGTGGCAAAATGTACTCACACAGGCAACACCCCTCTGGGATACGAGTGCATTAGGTACACTGCGCAACACCAAAGGATTCCACCAATGGGATGCTATAGGAATATCTACGATAGGCGATCTCTGGCGCAAAGGAAAAGTACTCCTGTTCACTCACCTCCAAGAGCACTACAAGATGGCGCCCACGGAACGATTTCGTTATCTTCAAATTAAACACGCCCTTGAAGCGGCCATCCCTCCAGACACTAACCTTCCTGAAGCCTCCCCTCTGGAGGACAGGCTCCTCACCGATCATATGACCAAAAAAGCCACGTCCTTCACATACCGAAAGATAATAAACAACCATCCTGACCCCACACAACCTCTCCGGGAAAAATGGCAGACAGATGTAGGAGACCTGGATGAGACGGACTGGCAAGAGGCATTAGCATCCCCCAGAGAGGTAGCGATCCCGTCGAAACTCTGTTTAGTGCAACTGAAAGTGCTCCATAGGATATATTATACACAACCAACACTATGCAAGATAGGCAAGACTGATAATCCACATTGCCTCAGACAGTGTGGAGCAATAGGGACATTTTTTCACACGATGTGGGAATGCCCGGCAATAGCGGCGTACTGGGCGGAGGTTATGTCCCTAATAACTCGACTCAGTGTTGCCCCTGTACCACCAGAACCTAAACGCTGCCTATTGAACATTTGGGAGGCAACAGACCTTAATATTAATATCACTGCACAAATATGGGCGATACTGGGCATGATGGTGGCGAAGCGAAACATAGCTAGATTGTGGGGGGCTCGGAACACTCCTACGATTCAAGACTGGAGCGCAGACATGGATCTGGCCATGGCGGCAGAAAGAGCGGTGTATATAAATAGGAGCTGTCCCAAAAAATGGGAACGGTTGTGGGGAAAATGGAATGCATTTAGAGGGGGGATATGTACCGCGCCAACTGCAGATTCCTCACAGGAAGACGATTAGCTACTGTACACTGGGGCACTGTTTATGTTTCAGAGAAACCGTCTAGAAATGCTTATAAATTGTACCGATTTTATGTAAGAGTGTTGCACGAGCACCGGGTCAAATGATTACAGATTGTAAAGCTACATGTTCTTTTTGCACCAATAAAAAAAAAACTCTTAGTGAAATGATAACTACAAGAGAAAATGTCTCTGACATAGCAGACCCAACTTAGGGTCCCCAGACACATTACCCAACCAAGAATACATCCCAAACATCCCCTCTGAATGCCCTTGCCCATCCCATCCCACCTGGACCTGGTAGTTCTGCTTGAGAACTAATGCCTACCGCCATGTCCAACACAAAAGCCTACAGTCCATGGCCTGGGATCACTTTTTTCAAATGTATTTTCAGTACATGCGCTCTTCTTCGTCTCTGCTACAAGAAGCCTTGATAGTAGTTTTGTCAAATTGGTGCCTCTGCCCTGGGCTCTATGTTTGTATTCCTCATCTTTTACAAATCATTTTATCAAGTGACTGACAGCCCCATTTACTAAGCCTGATTCGTAAATAGAAGAGGACACGCAGGCAAAATAATAGGACGAGCTGAGCCAGAACCAAACCATGGGTCTGGCTTTGCTCTAAGAGTCGGTGCATGAGACGAGCCATGAATACGTTTGATATGTATATTGTGCAAGAAACATAAAGTAAAAAATACGACACAATCTCTTCAAAATAGTGTATTTCTTTAACATCCAGAAGCCTTTCACCTTAGTGCATCAGATTTTATCGCCGTATAGACAGACATTTATTAAAAGTGATAGTTTTTAAAAACATTCATGGTCCGCCTCCCAACGACAATGCCATTAGTGAACTGAGAGACAAGACAATAGTCAGGTAAACCCTAAACGTGGTGTAGATTCTTATTATAGATGGAGAAACATTACAGCTTTCTATATCAAATATAAGAGTGGTGTACAGTGCGCATCCTGAATTCAAGTATTTAAATTGCATTCATATGTAATAATAAAGACAAAAGAGGCTATGAAATAAAATATTTGCCTAGGAGCACACAATTAGGACAAGCAGGGAAGACAGTGTTAATTCCAGGTTTTCTGGTTTCATGTTTTGAATTTCAGCCACCAGATGAGAATCTCTCATCAAAGGTCATTGTTTTGCTTTCGATTCTTGGCCCACAAAGAGAACACTCAACACAGATATAGCAGACCCGACTCAGGGCCCCCGTACCCAACTACCAAGGCAAGAATGCAATTATACAGGGGGTGTCACAACCAATACACCCCCCCGAAGCTACACCCCTGTATTATTATTATTATTATTATTATTATTATTATTATTATTATGGGTCCAATCTAGAGTTTGATGGACATAGTACTCCATTGCAAACATGACGGAGTGCCCTGACAGCCAAACCATAGTATCTCCTTCCTTATTTAGAGATGGAAGGACCTTAAGTATTCCGTTGAAGGTGCCCCTGTTAGCTCCATTGATCGAAAACTTTCTTTGACAGCCTGACAGAGTAGGGGCTGCTGGAGGAAGGATGTTACACCTCTCGCCCTATTTAGGGTGGATGGTGTAATGTCATTTTCTCCTGTCTGATTCCTGGAGGTGAGGGGCAGGATAAAAAAATAATCACTGCTACACCCTGAGAGAAATATGTTTTTGGGTTTTTAGAAACAAGCTCCTTTTTAGAAGTTTCTTTCTGAGAAACAAAAGAAAAAAATTGAAAAAGTTTGGTGGACGGCCACAAACCTTTTCTGTGACAAGGGGTTCCTTTCAATGTGTAGACATTACCGCTGGGCCGGTGCTTATATTTAAATTTGGCAGATGGTAGTACATCAGGGTAGTGGAAGTAACGTCCTTCGCCTCCCTAATGACTGCACTTCATCCATCATACCTTAATTAGGCACTAAGTTTGCTATGGTTGTGCTAAATATCTCTGCGCAGTCTCCTCCACCATAATGTTCATACATAGAAGACATGTCCTGGTAAGATGGGCTGCCGTGGCAACGCATATCCAGTTCAGGTTTCATACATTAAAATTACCAACATTTTTTTCAGCAATTTGGATAGTTCACACGAGATTATGGTAAATTGTCCTAGTTGTCAAACAGTCAATGTCCTCTTTTCGCGTTCTGATTTTTGCTCTTTTCATTTGTCATTACCTCGCATTCAGATATGTGAGTTAGAGTTTAGCATAAGGAACATGAACAGGTCTGCTCAACTCTGTTTATACCCTGGGTAAGTTACGTTATTTTCTGGATTGCCCATGTTCCTTTGATGCTTAAGTTGTTTTGTTTTTTTATTATAACTTGTGCCTGCAGTCTCTTCCCAATAGTTTGAGAGATTACAGAGCCTCTTTCATTTTCATGATTTTTATGAAGCCTGGTTTGGCCACCAGTTCCTTGTCACTGCTG